>SKCR01048229.1:0-40121 GCA_019454045.1 Zanthoxylum bungeanum
GCCACTTTATGAAGAGTTGTGTTCTTCTGTTTTCAAAATTAAAACCAAAAAAGCCCAAAAATATTTTTCTAGCACAAGGCATTTAATAAATCCCAATAGCCCACGAGCCCCAAGGCCCAATGCCCATCTTTGATTTAATTAAATATATATCTATGGGACACAGGAACTGGGCGACGCATGTTGTTCTATGCTCGCGGCCTAGTTGGGAGTACGGAGTAGCCCGCGGGGGACTAAACCGGAGAATAATGGAGTCACCACCCGGTGTGAACCGGGACAAAGATTTAAGGCCGCACTCACCCCTCGCAAGGGAAGACCTCAAATCGTTGGGTTCAGAATGGTCCCTTACTTATGCCACTTGTAATGAAATGATTTGTGCAATAATTTAACCAAGCCTAAGCAACATTTATTTCCAAGGATATTTACTCCTGAGTTCGCATGCATAAGTACAAGGCTCATATCTAAGTTTGCATATAACCTATGTCCGAATTTGCATATAACATATTTGCATATAATCTATGTCCGAATTTGCATGCATAAAGATGAATTAAAATACGGCAAGCATACAATGTCATAAGCACATTACATTTGATCATAGGCATGCCAGTAGATAATAATTGTACAATCATGCATGAAAGCAAATCAGAATAACGGCAATCATATAACTTCATGAACATGTTGAATGGATGAATGCAGAAGCATAAGTAGATAACTATCGTGTAAACATGCATCATGGAAACGAACATGTGATCTTGTGAACACAATAAATGACTAACTGCGAGAACATGAACAATCAAAAGTAAATGACAAAATGAGTAACCGTGCATGAGATGTGATGGAAGAGGGCCTGTTTACCGTGAGCGTTCGTAGCCGCGCGTTCGAACGGTAAACAGAAAGTTCGCGTTCGAGTAGCGTTCGTAAATGCGTTCGAACGAATTGAGACAGAAAACATGCATTCGTGCGGCATTCTGAAACGCGTTCGAACGGGGTTACAGCAGTGACCTCAAAAATGTAGTAAACAACATGACACATACGCGAACTGATGAATATATGACACCTAATAAATAATAACGGGCTAAAAGGCGCGGCAAAAAATCATGGTAAAGGATTTTAACCCCTCGACATAGAGGACCTTTAATCGAACTTACTAAGCTCATGCGCTAATAACATAATGCATATAAAATATAAAGACAACAATATCAGACTTTGTATACCCGATTGAACACATCTTACATTCAACCGAATATACGTCATCCGTCGTGGCGAAGCATCATGGTAAAGGATTTTAACACCTCGAAATGGAGGACCTTTAATCCAACTTTCTAAGCCCATGCGCTAATAACATAATGCATATAAAAATAAAGACAACAATATCAGACTTTGTATACCCGATTGAACACATCTTACATTCAACCGAATATACGTCATCCGGCGCGGTGAAGCATCGTGGTAAAGGATTTTAACCCCTCGAAATGGAGGACCTTTAATCCAACTTACTAAGCCCATGCGCTAATAACATAATGCATATAAAAATAAAGACAACAATATCGGACTTTGTATACCTGATTGAACACATCTTACATTCACCCGAATATACATCATCTGGTGTGGCAAAGCATCATGGTAAAGGATTTTAACCCCTCAGAATAGAGGACCTTTATCCAACGTACTAAGCCCATGTTCTTTATCTCATCATTACACAAACAAATAACATGCAGAAATTAAATAGCGGATAGTAAACAAACAAGACAAAATAAATCGAAATATGTGCCGTTTGCTCAAGTGGTACGTGGAGTTGTATCCCAAGTACAGACCGCACTACCGTCCATTCAGATTCGGCCATGGAGTTTACGTCTGGGTTTCCATCCTATATACCACAAGAGGCGACACATTTTCCATATTATTCAAGGGCCACAGCACACATCATTCCACAATACTCATGCAAAGAATAAACAATAAAAATACGAATGAAAATGGATGTAAAAAGTGCCCTCAGGTCTAACCTTTTACGTCGAATCTCGGAAGTACCGTACACGGTCGTCGGAAGGGTGGATGCTCTGCAACTCCTCTGGTTCACTGGTTCAACGTTTTCCTTCGCTGTTTCGTTGTTCGGGCTGCTGTTTTTACTCATTTTTGCTGCTGTTTTCGCGGTATTTTCTGGTCACTGTTATTGCTGTATTAAGGGACTATTTTGGAGTTAATTCGGGGACTGTTTGGGACTATTTTGGGGCTGTTTCGGGGACTGTTTGGGGACGTGTGTTCTTGGCAGTGTTCTTGGCAGTTTGTGGCCTTGGTCAGTGAGCAAAATGAGAGATCCTAATGTGTGTGTTGAATGTGTTTAGTCGGTGAGTGTGTGCACGTTGAACGTGGGCTCTGATTACGTGTAAGGTGTGTGCGTGGCTAGGTTTGTTTAGGGCCGTGTGAGTGGTATTGTCGGTTGTAAGTGGCGTGTGTCAAGGGGTCGGTTAAGGGCTGTGAGTGAGTGTGTTTGAGAGATTGAGGGCTGTGCGTTTAATGAGAAATTGAGGGTCGAGAAGACTATGGTTTGTGATGCTGAGAGAGAGACGAAAAGAGACGCCCAGAGAGAGGTTAACGAGAGGACATGAGCTTGTTAGGTTTTGTTGTTATTTATGACGATGAAGTCGTGAAGCTGTGAGTGTGAGGGTTTGCTGCATGGTCAGTGGGCAGTTAACGGTAGAAGAAGCTTTGGGTTTCTGGTTTGTGAAGATGAGGAGTGAGAGCCGTGGGGTGTCTGTGCGTGAAGGCTGAATGAGTGGGTTCTTGAGGGTCGTTTTAGGGTTCTTGTGATGATGTTTTTAGAGAGGAAGACAGTTTCGTGAATGGAGGCTTGCTGTGAGGGTTCAGAGAGAGGAGGGGCGTGAATGGTCTCGGCTGCCGAGAGAGATGCTTAGTTGTTTAGGGTTTTTGTGTGTCTGAAAATAATGAGAGCCAATGAGAGAGAGAGAGAGGTGTGAGTGTAGAGAGAAGAGAGTTTAGGTTTTTTTGCTTTTGGCCGTGAATTGCCGACCAAGTGAGAGCCAAAAAAGTTTAGGGTTTGTGTTATTTTTTATAGTAGGGTATTAGGGTTTTCTTTGTGCTTGAGATTTTAAAAGGAAACAAAAATCAATCAAAATATGTGTGTATTTTAATTAATTTATTAAGGAAAGGATATTTATATTATAGGTGGGAATGTCTTTTAATTGGTGATTAATTGGTGAGTGATTTAATAAAATTAAGAAGTGATTTATTTGATTTTAATTTGGATTTGATTTAGTTTAATTTAAATTGTGTTTAATTTATTTCAATTTAATTTTAATTTAATTTGTGACATGTGTTTTAATTATTATTAGATGTGATTTAATGGGCTTGGGCTAGACGTGTGACTTACGGTGGTTTGGGTTAAGGATGTGTTTTAATAACGGAGGTCCAACAAGCGAACTCGAAGCTAATCCAGCGAATTAAATCCGACAGTGTGTCAATTCTTGACTCTTCCCTTCCGACGTCCGTTTCCTGCGGCTTCTGCAACTTAAAAGGTAGTGTCTCCATACGAGACTCATCATAGGGACTTATATGCAAAAATACAGTGCTTACAATATCAAATATATATTAATTACAATGCCATGTCGTCTATCCACTCACTACAAGCCCAAGCCCAAGCCCAAGCCTAAGCTTTATTTGTCCAATTTAATATAAGTGTTTAGAAAACACTTATAAATCTTTCATCTTCTATTTACATTTTAGATGTGGGACTACTCCACTATTTCTATACAAACTCTTACAACAGCCTCTCACCAGGGAGAAAAGAAAGCAGATTTTTTCTACTTCCATTTTCAAGCAAAACAAAGTTCTTTAAAATACATGATTACTCTAAAATATCGGAAAAATAATCAATCATTGAACAAATAAATAAATAAATTTTCATATTTTTTACTTAATTAAACAAGCAACCTACTTTTATTTAAGTGTTAAAAAAGACAAAATCATTCAATTATTATATATAAACACCTATTTCACTTCCAAATCAAAACGAACGGCTTTTATCTCTCCGGAAGATTTTCTCTTTCCCAGGTGTCTGCCCTGGTATCGTCCAAGCTATCAGCTATTTTTATATTTTGATATCACTGATCATATCAAAATAATATTATAAAAAAATTTACTACCCTTGACCCTTAATTATTTGAATACTATAACAAAAAATAAATTTGAGGGCCCTAAGTAAGTACTTAGCTCGTCTATAACCAGGGTTGGTTATGTCTTTCTCTAATACCACTTGATAAGTGGTCAATATATCTATATTTTGATGTATTTTGGGTATATTTTGTAGGTCCGGATCATAATAAGACTACGTCAAACTTATCGAAAAAATGGCAAAGTGGGCGATCAAATGGGCCTTCTTCTGTGAGCTAGAGTGGTCAGCGCATCGTGATGCATTACAATGTATTTTCGAGACAAAATCTATATTTTATTACTCGTCGCGACACCTCATAGAAGCATCCCGCGTCACGACGTTGGACCATACACGTCGCGACACGGCCCTGATTTATAGTGCGTGAAGAACTCCTATTTCTTAAGAAGGAAAACTCTCATAAACCCTATAAAAGCAGAAGTCCATCCAAACCCTAAAATAATTGACTTTTTGAGACCGCTAAGTAGAGAAAAACACCCAGAGCAAGACAAAAATAAGCTTCTCATCCAGTACTGAAGATTGAAGCAGAGGATCTCATCACGAGTTCTTTCTATACTTTTCTCTTTCAGTTTATTTTAATGACTTATTGCTTTGTATTAATTATTAGTTTGTGTTTAATGATAACCGTGTGTAACTAAATCATTAGACTATGGTTGTAATGGATTCTCAGCATAACTATTTAATCTAAAGTGGCATCTTCTTATTCTTTTGGGTTTGTTATGATGTTATTTATTATTCTATGTTCTTAATGTGTTTTATTATCTGGCCAACAATAGAATAAGTGTGGTAAAGTCCTAAGAACTTGGAAAATGGAATTTGGGTTTAACATAGGGAATAATAGTGTGTGATCGTAATTCTTAACGAATAGATTTCCGTGCAGGATAAGAATATATTTGCAGGGCATCCGTAGCCAATATTAGAACATGTTCTTAATGAGTTTGACTTAATTTAATTATCAAAGGCATATAAGTAATTGACTTAAATTAGGTATTTCTACATGCCTATCGGAAGAGGCGTGTAAATAATTTAGCGTTCTAGGTTAATAATCCATCACAATAACCCAATTGAATGAAAAATACAATAACCCAATGTTTGTGTGCGTGAGTGAACTTACAACCATATGTTCTTCTCTCTCATAAGGTTTTCCAAAATTGTTTAATTACTGTATACTTAGATTTTTCAATTAATTAGTTTAATCAAATCTCTCACAATCAATTGTAAAGTTTTACTCAAGTTAGTGTAGGAACCACTTCCCTAGAGCAGCGGAAACACGTTAGGCACCCGAGATCAGACTAGAAAAATTTGTCTGCCCTTCTCTCCTTAAGGTGAATGTGACTAGCTCTCCCACTGAAATTTTGCTTCTGTTTTTAACAAAATTTCAGCCCCGGAACAGCCCCCGAACAACATTGAAAATCTGGATTGTTTTGGACCCGAAATGCACCCAGCTCACTTCCCAAATTAGTCCTTATTTGCATCAATTGCCATTTATTTTCAGGTCTGATTTTTTAGATAAAATCAGCCCCAAAACAGTCTTAAAACACCCCTATACGTTCCCCAAAAATTCTGGATTAAAAGGAAATCAAACCGAGCCCCGTAACACTATTTGGACGTGCGACAGTGAGCATAAAATTACTCACTGACGTGTGATATGTTTTGAAAATGAAAAAGAAGAATTTAGTTCGACACCAAATAGCCTTCCGTACTATATCTCGTCACCAATAGAAAGTAGAGTGGGCTACACTCACAATCCTATCTCTAAATTCTTTAGAGATCAAGTATCACACTAAGTATTATTTTGGTTTTCTTTCTTTTGTTCTTTTTATTTTCTCAACACTTGAGAGAATTTTCTTAGAACAATGAGAAGGTGGCTAGGGTTTGAATGAGAGGCTTAGGCAAAAAGAAAATCTAATTTTCTTTTTATACCTAGGGTTTTATTTTACAAAATAAAACAAAACTTTTCCCTTTCCCCTATAGCAATAATCAGCCACCCTAGGATTTTTTTTTTAAAATTTTGTAACATATCATTTACTTTCCGTAATGACATTATATGTTACAAAAAATAAAAAGTTATCACCTATTAAAAGGTGTAACTTCCAAAATCAATCCAAGGGTTTCCAAAACCAATATTTGGAAATTCCAAATTTAACCTTTATTAAATTATATTATATATAATTTAATAACTTATAATAAATAATTATCTCATAATCATTTATCATAAAAACCATATATTAAACTTTAATATATAGTTTCAAATGTGACAAAATAATATTATTAATAATATTAATAATATATATTATACATATGTGAGTATATAATTGGACTATCCAATTATATTTAATATGCTATAATCTATCGAGTTAGCACGTGGACCAAATGGACCTACGGTTCCGAGCTCCAATTATCCCAGAATATTAATTAAACTCTTAAATAATTATTTTGAATTATTAACTTCGGGTTATTCCACTAAAAACCCAAAGCTGCACTCTCGTTGCCACAGATAGATAAATTAAGTCGAACCACGTCGGTGTCCATCGATATAGTCATTACATACGGATTGGCCCTTCACGAGTATCTCGTAATTAGAGTCGGTTCATAATGTCCGTTATACCCCTCTAATTAGTTTTTACGTTAAGTACCATTAATTCTCTAATGAACGATTTATTCATAACCATTATGAATGTTAATCTTTCTATTCGTAATAGAAAGACTTGAGCGCTCTAACCATTCAAGTACTAAATCAACCCTCAAGGAAGATACTCATATACTTCTAGCAAGAATGAGCGAACTCCATATCTATGTAAAATGTCCCCAGCTACACATCAAATCATGTCCCCAAAGTATGTAGTTATTGGTCGGGATTGCTACACCAACCTCACCTTTGTAAATCAAAGGACATAGCCTACCATGAAGAAGTTCGTAGTACACTCAGGATTAAGATCAATCCATATATGACCATTTAGTAGATCGAAATGAGTTTCTTTATTTAATGGATATTATAAGAAACACATTTCTATCTAGGGTCAGTCTTATATGATCACATAATATAAGGTGCCTATATTCTCATGTCTCCACATGGACGATCCCGAATCAAGGTCGCCATACAAATATAGAATGGACCGCAGCTATAGATAAACCACAAACAAAGTACATTCTTTGTTTGCTCTCTATGGAATATTTATAGTACTAACTTCAGACTTAAATCCTCTTATGTATGACACTCATACACTAAGTCTGGAGGTACATGAGTAATATAGGGTAAACACGATAATTTACAATATGAGATATTAAATAAACACTTTGACAAATGAATAATGCATCATTTTATTTCATACAATATAATTGTGTTTACATTACATGAAGCTCTATGGCATAAATCCCAACAGTTAGGTCTAGTTTTAATATTAATAGGATTAATAATAAGTCCATGTGGGCTCTATCTTCGATTTTTTGTCACTATATTACTTGAGCGATACGTGCTCTTATGTTTGGTAATAAAATCGAGATTAAGTTTTTAGCGACGTTGTAGGGGACTTTTTTATTTTCTTTATTAATATTAGGACGAACATTCTACTTGCTTAACTAATCCCCACTCTTTTCATTTTTATCTGTTTTTAAGTTTTTGTAATTTCAGATAGCTAAGCGAGTATCTGAGAAGAAGTTAAAGCTGCAAGCTCCTCCATCTTGACTCGGAAATCGAAAGAACTCTCCGTCAGTTGAGAAAGGACAAGCGACAAAGCCAAGACCCACAAATCGTCATGAATAATCAGCAACTTAAACCATTGGAAGTAACACCCCCAATTCTCATTCGGGACAAGACAATACCAGTGGTAGACAGATTCATATTTTGTATCGTCCTACCACCCCTTCAAGCCAACACCTATGACATCAAGACTTTTATTCAGATGATTCAACAAACATGTCAATTTGAGGGTGGACCAAATGAGGATCTTAATGCTTACATAAGCAGCTTCCTGGAAGTCTACAACACCTTCAACTACAATAGGGCGGCAAACAAGGCAGTTCATCTCTGTTGTTGCCCTTACTTATTAAAAGATGAGGCTAAAGGATGGCTCCACTCAGTGCCCACTGGGTCCATCACTACTTGGGCAGACTTGGCTATAAAATTTCTTGCCAAGTATTTCCCCCAACAGGACAACAAAATTATGAAATGACATCACTTTATTCATGCAGTGTGACTCAGAATCCCTCTATGAGGCATGTGAAAGATACAAGGACTTACTTCGAAAGTTCCCCCACGATGAAATAACTAAATGGTCGTAGGTCCAACTTTTTATAATGGCCTCAATGGGATGATGAAAACTACAATAGATGCAGCTATGGGAGGTGCTCTGATAGCAAAAGGTGAAAAATTAAGCTTGGACGTTGCTTGAAAAATGGACAACAATAACTCTTTGTGTCCAACCGAATGAAGTCTTCCTAAAAGAGCTATAGGAATACATGAGCTAGAGACTAATAAAGCTGTACATGGGCATATAGAAAGAATCTATAAGTGTCCTGAAGTTTTGAGTATGTAGGTTGTGAAAAGTATAGGAACCACATGTGCAGGATATGGGGGAGGACAAAGTGTAGCGTTATACGCTCAATATAGCAAGTCTGCGAACTATGTCAACAATACAACAGATAATGACACAAACTCTACTCCAACGGCTATACCATTGGGTGGAATGACCATCCCAATTTTAGATGGAAGAATAATCAAGAGGCAGGGCCACATGATAGATCACATTTCCCTCTAGGATTTCACTAGCATAATAGAGATGCCACTCAACAGAGCAAACCATCCATGGAAGATCTACTAATCCAGATGGCGAATCAGAACAAGTTTCTTGCAGAGTGGAATCAGGAAAACGCAAAGAATATTGTGAGATTTGAAGCGTTGGTACAAAGCCAAGCCGCATCTTTGAAGAAAGTAGAAAATCAATTGGGACAGTTGACGAGTGGGCAAAAATATAGACCGCATGGTCCCCTCCTGATTGATACAGAACCTAACCTGAAGGACTGTCATTGAAAAAGACATTGGGGTACGATAGTCTACAGAGAGGGAAATATGACCGATGAAAGAAAAATGGGTAGATGAAGAGAATAAGAAGAAATAAATCTCTATCGATTATTCACCCACCATTCCCTCAACGCTTGCATAAGAAAGCAGTCCCGATAGATGACTCACCTCCTCCTTTCCCCCAACATATGTAGAAGTAGTTCTTAAGTTTCTAGAGATTTTGAAGAAGTTACACATCAACATTCCCTTCGCAGAGAAATTGGAGCAGATGCCCGCATATTTCAAGTTTAGGAATGAGATCATGTCCAAGAAGAGAAATCTGGATGAATTTAAAATTGTGGCACTCACTAAAGAGTGTAATGCAATATTACAGAAGAAGCTTCCACCAAAGATGAAGGATCATGGCAGCTTTACCAAACCACGCACCATTGGAAATCGGTATTTTGGTAAATGTTTATGTGATTTAGGTGCAAACATTAACTTGATGCCTCTCTCTATTTATAAGAAACTTGGCCTATGAGAGGCGAAGATTAACATGGCCATCTTGCAACTGGAAGACATATGCCTCACTTACCATAAGGGAGTAACAAAGGATATGCTCGTCAAAATGGATAAATTTTACTTCCAGGATATGGAAGAAGATCGTGATGTTTCTATCATGAAATATGAACCCAATGCTGACATACATGAAATATGATAATGCATATAGTTATAATAACCGAAGAGATAAATATGCGAAAAAACAAAAAGAGACAAGTAACACAAAACAAATGCGGAACAATAAAACAACAACAAATTGAAATTAAATGCGAAATAATAAAAGACTAATAATCCGAAATAAATACGGAATAATAAATATGTGACCAAAGAATTTGGTGTTTTTCAATATAGGACTTCGCATACCCGGTTGGACGTATTCCACGTCCAACCGAGCATGCCGTTTCAAATAAATATAACAAATGGTGCCCTCAGGTTATACCTTTTAAGTCGCTTCTTGGAAGTGCGTTACGTGGTCGTCGAAGGGTTTATGCTCAATAACTTTTCCGGTTCGCTGTTCAAATGTTTTCCTTCATCGCATCGCTGTTTTGGGCTGCTATTTCTCTATTTTGGGCTGCTATTTTTACTGTTTTTATTGCTGTTGCTGCTGTTTTTGCTGTTGTTTTTGCTGCTGTTGTTGCTATTTTTAGGGTGCAGTTTTTATGTGATTTAAGGACTGTTTTAGGGTGCAGTTTATGGTGATTTAGGTGTGTTTAGGGGCTGTATTTTGCGTGATTTAAGGGTGTTATAGGGACTTTTTTTTCTGGCTATTTGGGGGTGTTTAACGTGGCTATTTTTTTCTTGTGTGAGTAGAAGGGTGGTGCTGTTATGTTTGTTTAGCTGTTAGTTTTGTTGTTTGTGTCTAGTCAGTAGTGATGATGGTTGCTGCTTGATCGGTGGGCAGTTTAGGAAGTGGCTTGGTTTTGTTGTCGGTGAATGTGATGATGGGGCTGGTTTGTGGTTTCTTTGATCAGTCAGAGGAGTACGGTGCAGTTTTTCCGTAAGTTGTTGTGGCTTACTTTGTAGGCTGTACGAGTTGAAGGGTGGTGTTGCTGTGTTTTTTTTGTTTTTTCGTTTCCTTGTTTGACCGGTAGTGTGTGCAGTGAGAGAGCCGAGTGGAGAAGAGAAAGTGAACTACTGTTTATGTGAATGGTTCGTGTGGTTTGTAGGGGATCCGTGAGTGTGTGAATGATCTTGGTTTCTTGGGAGTGCGTGGATCTGTTTGTTGCCTTAGTTGTGTTGTGTTTCTTTTGAGAGAGAATGAAGGTGGCTGATTATGGTTTATTATTTGTTGTTATTTGTTGGTTGTGGCCGAGAGAGGGAGAGGTGTTTTTAGGGTTTCTGGTCGAGAGAGCTACATGAAAAAGGAAGAAGAGCCATGGCTTAGGGTTTTGGTTTTTTGCTTTGCCCAGTGAATGAGTGAAAAATAAGGAGGCGTCAAGGGTCCTTTGTGTTTGTTATTGAAAATGTGTCGGTTGGGCTGATTTAGGGTTCAAAGTGGGAAGTTAAGGGTTTGTTTTGATTGCCGAGAAGAAGGAAAGGCTGCTAGTTGTTACTCACTACCGAGAGTGTCATTAGGGTCTTGGTAGATGCCGTGTCTTCTATGAGAGAGAGAAAGAGCCGAGAGAGGGTTGGGAGAGAGAAGGGTTGAGAAGAGAGGGAGAGTTGTGGGGAGTGAGAAGTGAGCTCTCCTCAAGGTTTGGTTTGTGTGTATTTTTATAGGAGCGGTTTATGACTTTCCTTGTACGGGTAGGAAAGAAATCTTGCAATAATGGGGGTATCTATAATTAGTGTGTTATAAGGAAAATATCTATTCAATTTAGGAAGGTGATTTATTTTGTTTAGGAAAGGGATTTAGGAGATTTGATTTGATTTATTTAATTTAGGAAGGAGATTTGATTTGATTTATTTAATTTAGGCATGTGATTTATTTAAATTAGGAAGGTGATTTGTTTGGATTTTAACATTGGGTTTAATGTGTTGGATATTTTTGGATGGGATTTGGTGGGCTTGGGCATGTGGCTTGGCTCTTTGGTGGGCTTGGGAGTGTGGCTTTTGGGCCGAGTCTAACAGTTAAAACAGAGATTAATCGGGCGAACCCTGGCTAAGCAAACGAATGAAATCTGACAAGGTATTGATTTTTGAATTTTCCCTTCCGACGTCATTTCCCGCGACTTCCGCAACTTAAAGGGTAGTGCCTCTATATGAGGCTCATCATCGGGTCTTATGAAAAAGTAATGCCTACAGTTCACCCCCACTTTGATGGGACTTGTGCAGTGTGTGACAGTGACAATCCTATCAAAGTTATGCATGCATTTTTACTTACCAGGCTCGCCAGCTGCTACCTGACCCTGACTGCTGTTGTTCTGAGATGTTTCAAGCTGAGTTGATCTGGTGGTGAGGTGTTGCGACCCCTAAGGTTCATCCCTGCAAGATGCTGTGATCTCTAGGATTCATTACCGAACTGAGCTGATGTGAGGTGGTTCATTCCCGAACTGTTACTTGGGGTGGTCCATTCCCGAACCGTTACTGTGAGGTGGTCCATTCCCGAACTATACTGAGTTGAGATGAGGGTCTTGTTCCCGAATTTTGATGAGGGTCTCGTTCCCGAATTGAGTTGAGGGTCTTGTTCCCTGAATTTAGTTGAGGGTCTCGTTACCGAATTGAGTTGAGGTCTTGTTCCCTGAATTTAGTTGAGGGTATTGTTCCCTGAATTAAGTTGAGGGTCTTGTTCCCTGAATTGAGTGAAGGGTCTTGTTCCCTGAATTGAGTGGAGGGTCTTGTTCCCTGAATTGAGTTGTTGGTCTTGTTCCCGATTTGAATTGTGGGTCTTGTTCCCGAATTGAGTTGAGGGTCTTATTCCATGAATTGAGTTGAGGGTCTTGTTCCCGAATTGAGTTGTATGTGGCCTTTGTTCCCGAGCTTTGTAGATAGTGGGCTTTGTTCCCTGGGATTTATTCCCGAACTGTGCTGAATGTGATGGCGAGTTGTTTTGACCCCTGGGCTTTGTTCCCGAACCACCTGTGGGCTTTGTTCCCGAACTGTGTAAAGAGTGGGCTTTGTTCCCGAACTTGTGCAAAGAGTGGGCTTTGTTCCTGAACTGTGTTGAATGTGATGGCGATGTGCTTTTGACCCCTGGGATTTGTTCCCGAACCACCTGTGGGCTTTGTTCCCGAATTGACTGACTTGGACTTTGTTCCCGAGCTCTATAGAGAGTGGACTTTGTTCTCTGGGCTTTGTTCCCGAACTGTGTTGACTGTGGCCTTTGTTTCCGAGCTGTACTGTATGTGGGCTTTGTTCCCGATCTGTGTTGACTGTGGGCTTTGTTCCCGAGCTGTACTGAATGTGGGCTTTGTTCCGAGCTGTGTCGAGAGTGGGCTTTGTTCCCTGGGCTTTGTTTCCGAACTGTGCTAAATGTGATGGTGAGGTGCTTTTGACCCCTGGGCTTTATTCCCGAACCACATGTGGGCTTTGTTCTCGAACTGTGTAGAGAGTGGGCTTTGGTCCCTGGGCTTTGTTCCTGAACTATGTTGACTGTGGGTTTTGTTCCCGAGTTGTCGTTCCCTGGGCTTTGTTCCCGAACTGTGTTGACTGTGGGCTTTGTTCCCGAGCTGTAAAGAATGTGGGCTTTATTCTCGAACTGTACTGAATGTGGGCTTTATTCCCTGGGCTTTTTCCTGTTTTGTGCTGAGTGTGGGCTTTATTCCCGAGCTGTGTAGAGAGTGGCCTTTATTCCTAAATTGTGCTGAATATGGGCTTTGTTCCCTAGGCTTTGTTCCCGAACTGTGTAGAAAGTGGGCTTTGTTCCCGAACTGTGCTGAATATGGGCTTTTTCCCTAGGCTTTGTTCCCGAACTGTGTAGAAAGTGGGCTTTGTTCCCGAACTGTGCTGAATATGGGCTTTATTCCCGAATTGTGTAGAAAATGGGCTTTGTTCCCTAACTGTGCTGAATGTGGGCTTTGTCCCCTGGGCTTCATTTCCGGAACTGCTGATAATGTGGGCCTCGACCCTGGGATTCATTCCCGAAACTGCTAATAATATGGGCCTCGACCCTGGGATTCATTCCCGAAACTACTGATAATGTGGGCCTCGACCCTAGGATTCATTCCTGAAAATGCTGTCAATGTGGGCCTTGACCCTGGGATTTATTCCCGAAACTGCTGATAATGTGGGCCTCGACCCTGGGATTCATTCCCGAAACTGCTGATATGTGGGCCTCGACCCTAGGATTCATTCCCGAAACTATTGATAATGTGGGCCTCGACCCTGGGATTCATTCCCGAAACTGCTGATAATGTGGGCCTTGACCCTGGGATTCATTCCCGAAACTGCTGATTATATGGGCCTCGACCCTGTGATTCATTCCCATTACTGCTGATGATGTGGGCCTCGACCCTGGGATTCATTCCTGATACTGCTGATAATATGGGCCTCGACCTTGGGATTCATTCCTGAAACTGCTTGTCTTTGCCGCTTTTCATTTTCTTCAAAACCTGCGAAATAACAAAACAAAAAATGCCTGTATGTGACGTTATGCATGTATGTATGGATGTATTTCCTATTCATATGGGTTAGGTATTCCTTGTGCTCCTTGGTGCCATTCGCCTACAAATGTCTCTGGTCGCCCATGGGCCTGCTTTTTGTTTCCTTCTGCCAGTTCTTTTATGGTGATTGGTCAGTTCTCTTTAGTCTCATTGCTCAAGTTCTCGATATATCCATTATTCGTGGGGTGGTAGACTGGTCACCCCCAGTCTT
The DNA here is from genome assembly GCA_019454045.1 of Zanthoxylum bungeanum. Taxonomy (NCBI): domain Eukaryota; kingdom Viridiplantae; phylum Streptophyta; class Magnoliopsida; order Sapindales; family Rutaceae; genus Zanthoxylum; species Zanthoxylum bungeanum. Next base: position 14,496 of record SKCR01048229.1, read on the forward strand.
GGTTAGCTTTCTGCTCTTTGCTACTTACACTCGGTCGAAGTAGATCATGTGATGTGACGTTCCATATCAACATAATATATTGCCTCTTACGAAATAGTCCCAATAGTTATACATATTGTTGCCCTCAAAGGATGCCCAGTGTCGAAACCAGAGAACCTTCAAAGTACTCGATGCAACTCAAATCTGAGCGTTTAAATAAATGATCTGAACCAGACTCAAAGTGTGTGTGTGCCCAGGTTCTTTTACAGCTTGATCCTTAGGTAAGCCAACTCAATGATTTTGTTTCAAAGAATGGGATCGATGGGTCAAACCAACCTAGATGTCTTGATCATGCTCTGCAAATACTTCTCCGTACTCAATATGATATGGTTTTTCTTTTTCTTTTCTTTCATCTCTTTTTTTTTCAACACACCTACCCTTTAAGGTAGCATTTCTCCTCATGGTGGTCCTAATACTCGCCCATGGGTAGCTTCACGCTTATCGGTTATAGGTGTTTAATTCATTTCTTTAGAGACTTTTCTTTTATTTTCAACCATACCACACTCATAAAACAAGCAAACCAGGATGGACATTTAGGCAAACGGTCATTCACCGACCTGCAATTTCTTCAACTACTCACTTTGCTAACTACTCAGGTTTTCACTGCTCAGAACCATAATCAAGTGCTTACGAGTCTAACATAGATCAATTACTTAAAGTATCAGATAAAAGCACATCAAGAGTTTAACGTTTCTAAGATTCACCCTAAAGCAAACCATTTCATCATCAGACTTATGTCAAACTATTAAGGACTAAAATCAAACAATTTTTCTTTTCTCTTTTTTTTTTTCTCTTTTCTTCTTCTTATATTCTTCTTCTTTTTCTTCTCTCTTTTTTTCCTCTCTTTTTTTAGGCCCCCAATGGTCTTTTTATTCTTGTCGTAAAGTTTTCTGTTTCATCTATTTCCTTTTCCCCGATGTCCATGTTTGCTAAACTCTTTTTGTCAAATCTTTCTTTCTAAACCAATGGATATCTATGATGGCTTCTAAGACACATGGGTTAGCATGATGCGTGTATGCATGAGATGCATGAAATGTGTGCGATGTATGAGATATAATATGCTTGTGGTTATCAAAAGCATAAAGGGTGGCTTCTATAGGTCATACAACTATGGTTCACCAGTGGGTTTATGGGAGTGTATACAAAGGCTCCCGTCGGTGAAGGATTTCCCACAACTAGGTCTCCCCACTTAAGGGTTCGGACGACCAAGTGAGCGCACCCTTTTTTATACGCTAAGGTACGTGCCAATGAGTGATGATACATGAATGACTGTCAAATAGATTTCTTATTGAAGATTCCCCAGAGGGAGGGTGGAGCGAACTCTCTTAAATACCCTTGCCTCTTAGGTTCTTATCGCCTTTGTCACAGGAATAAACAATAGATCCTCCAAATTACTCCATCACGGTAAACGTTGAGTAAATGATTATCTAGACGTCTTCACAACTTTTCCTTTTGGCTATGAAAAGATAGTGAGTGAAGGAAGACACCAAATCATTACCCAACTCCAATAATGCCTTTGGTTAAACCCTTTGGTCCTAACCCACTTGTAGACACAGTTAAATAAAGAAAAAATCATAAACATTACGAGACATTATTTTGGGGCCGATTCTCTATCCCCAGTGGATTCGCCAGACTGTAGGACACATAAATCAGTGGCACTGTCCCGGGCTCGTGACCCGGTCGAGAGTACGGAGTAGCCCACGGGGGACTCAACCAGAGAATAATGGAGTCGCCACCCAGTGTGAACTGTGAAATGATTTAAAGCCGCACTCACCCCTCGCAAGGGAATACCTCAAACCGTTGGGTTCGGAATGGTCCCTTACTTATGCCAATTGTAATGAAATGATTTATGCGATAGTATAACCGAGTCTCATGCAACACATACAAGACTAGCGACACACAAGTTTGCACACATAGAAGTAAATGAAATAAAAGCGAGTACACAATCTCATGAACATATGCGTGAACGTTTCCTCAAGCGGTACGTGGAGTTGTATCCCAAGTACAGACCGCACTACCGTCCATTCAGATTCGGCTACGGAATTTATGTCTGGGTATCCATCCGATATGACGCGAGAGGATAACAAGTAATCATTAACGCAATCATGAACCCAATGCTGACATACATGAAATATGATAATGCATATAGCTATAAATAACCATAGAGATAAATATGCGAAATAACAAAGAAGACAAGTAACACAAAACAAATTAGGAACAATAAAACAACAATAAATGAAAATTAAATGCGAAATAATAAAAGAGTATTAATCCGAAATAAATGCGGAATAATAAATATGTGACCAAAGAATTTGACCGTTTTCAATATAGGACTTCGCATACCCGGTTGGACGTATTCCACGTCCAACCGAGCATGCCGTTTCAAAATAAAATATAACAAAGGGTGCCCTCAGGTCTTACCTTTTAAGTCGCTTCTTGGAAGTGCGTTACGTGGTCGTCGGAAGGGTTAATGCTCCGTACCTTTTCCGGTTTGCTGGTTCAATGTTTTCTTTCGTCGCCTCGCTATTTTGGGCTGCTGTTTTCTCTGTTTTGGGCTGCTATTTTTACTATTTTTGCTGCTGTTTTTACTGTTTTGCAGCTATTTTTGCTGGTGTTTTTGCTGTTGTTTTTAGGGTGCAGTTTTTATGTGATTTAAAGACTTTTTTAAGGTGCAGTTTTTGGTGATCTATATGTGTTTAGGGGCTGTATTTTGCGTGATTTAAGGGTGTTATATGGACTGTTTTTGTGGCTATTTGGGGGTGTTTAACGTGGCTATGTTTTTCTTGTGTTAGTAGAAGGATGGTGCTGCTGTGTTTGTTCGGCTGTTAGTTTTGTTGTTTGTGTCTAGTCGGTAGTGATGATTGTTGCTGCTTTGGTCGGTGGGCAGTTTAGGAAGTGGCTTGGTTTTGTTGTCGGTGAATGTGATGAGGGGGCTAGTTGTGGCTTCATTGATCGGTCAGAAGAGTACGGTGCAGTTTTTGAGTATGTTGAAGTGGCTTAGTTTGTAGGCTGTGTGAGTTGAAGGGTGGTGCTGATGTGTTTGTTCATTTCCTTGGTTTGGCCGGTGTGTGTGTGCAGTGAGAGAGTCGAGTGAAGAAGAGAAAGCGAACTACTGTTTATGTGAATGGTTCGTGTGTTTTGTAGGGGATCAGTGAGTGTGTGAATGATCTTGGTTTCTTGGGAGTGCGTGGATCCGTTTGTTGCCTTAGTTGTGTGTGTTTCTTTTGAGAGAGAATGAAGGTGGCTGATTATGGTTTATTATTTGTTGTTATTTGTTGGTTGTGGCCGAGAGAGGAGAGGTGTTTTAGGGTTTCTGGTCGAGAGAGCTACGTGAAAAATGAAGAAGAGCCATGGCTTAGGGTTTTGGTTTTTTGCTTTGCCCAGTGAATGAGTGAAAAATGAGGAGGCGTCAAGATTCATTTGTGTTGGTTATTCAAAGTGTGTCGGTTGGGCTGATTTAGGGTTCAAAGTGGGAAGCTAAGGGTTTGTTTTGATTGCCGAGAAGAAAGAAGGGCTGCTAGTTGTTACTCACTGCCGAGAGTGTCATTATGGTCTTGGTGGCTGTCGTGTCTTCTATGAGAGAGAGAGCCGAGAGAGGGTTGGGAGAGAGAAGGGTTGAGAGAGAGAGGGAGAGTTGTGGGGGAGTGAGAAGTGAGCTCTCCTCAAGGTTTGGTTTGTGTGTCTTTTTTATAGGAGCGGGTTATGACTTTCCTTGTACGGGTAGGAAAGAAATCATGCAATAATGGGGGTATCTTTAATTAGTGTGTTATAAGGAAAAGATATATTCAATTTAGGAAGGTGATTTATTTAGTTTAGGAAGGGATTTAGGAGATTTGATTTGATTTATTTAATTTATGAAGGAGATTTGTTTTGATTTATTTAATTTAGGCATGTGATTTATTTAAATTAGGAAGGTGATTTGTTTGGATTTTAACATGTGTTTAATGTGTTGGATATTTTTGGATGGGATTTGGCGGGCTTGGGCATGTGGCTTGGCTCTTTGGTGGGCTTGGGCGTGTGGCTTTGGGCCGAGTCTAACAGTTAAAACATAGATTAATCGGGCAAACCCGAGGCTAAGCAAACAAATGAAATCTGACAAGGTATTGATTTTTGAATTTTCCCTTCCGACGTCCATTTCCCGCGACTTCCGCAACTTAAAGGGTAGTGCCTCCATATGAGGCTCATCATCGGGTCTTATGCAAAAATGTAATGCCTACACTAACCATGATAGTTCAAGATCCTGAGGGGACCTTCCATGTCTTCAAAGCCATGCCATGACCACAAGATGATGAAAAGTGCCAAATGATATACAATGTAGGAGGTGTTGGTAAAGAAATATTTAATACGAGCTACCATGATGATAGTCTTGAAGCATGCCTGCTGAAGATACCGAGCACAGAGGAAATTAATACAAGAGAAAATATGCATGTTCTTGATGCATCTCCTCATGTCAGTGTTGACCAACAAGTGGAACCATTCGAGGAGCCGTTTACGGAACCAAATGGACGGTCTATGGATAAACTGCTGCAACTTAACGATCGATCATTGACATCTCATAGTCAGTAGAGGAGTATAAATAATAAGACCTATAGGACTGTCCTATCAAAGACTTCTAAACTTACAAAGCCACCATGACCAATTGGGCAGTTATGTCTAGTTGAAAATGTTAAACTTAATGATAGTTGTGAGGCAACCTACACGTTTTATTTATTTTCGCTTATTTCTAACTTTATAGTTAATTTTTGTTATTTGTGTGTTTATTTGTTTGTTTCTTTGTTTATTTATACAGGTACAATCACGAGTAGCATAACCTACACAGCTACAAATTTATTAGAGACAAGTAAGATGGCAGTGCACCATAATACCCTGTAATCATCAGGCATAAACTGTTGCCGAAGAGTTAGAGTGACCCCCATACGGTAGTGTCGTTCTCTCTCTGTCCTTATTCGACTTTATTTTATAACATTGAGGACAATGTAACTATTAAGTTTGAGGGTGTCTATATGCTTGTTTCGTTTGCTAGGTGTGTGTTGTTGATATACTTTAAAAATTAAAAAAAAATCATAAGTAGTAAAACGTAAGTCCAATGATGAGTTTGTTTGTCTTAGTGTGAAGTTTTAAAGAATAATAAGTGTCTGAATTTCTTTTATTTGATGTCTTCAGTAGGTGATATAGGTTAGACTCGTATGCACTGTTGGAATGTATGCTCTAGAGCTATATGTGATGTAAACGGTTTTATATGTTTTGAAATAAAATGATGCATTATTCATTTATCAAATTATTTGTTTAATTTTCGCATATTATATATCATCTTAAATACCCTAGATTGCTTATGTGCCTTCAGACTTAGTGTATGAGCGTCATACACAAGAGGATTTAAGTTGAAGTTAGTAATCTTAAATAGTCTATAGAGAGCAAACAAAGCGGGTACTTTGTTTGTGGTTTATCTATAGCTGCGGTCCATTCTATATTTGTATGGCGATCTTGATCCAAATCGTCCATGTAGAGACATGAGAATGGAGGCACCTTGTATGATGCGATCATATAGGACTGAACCCAGATGGAAATGACATTCTTATATACTAGATGGTCATTTATAGATTGATCTTAATCCTGAGTGTACTACGAACTCCTGAATGGCAGGCTATGTCCTTTGATTTACAAAGGTGAGGTTGGTGTAGCAGTCCCGACCAATAGCTACGTACTTTGGGGACACAGTTTGTTTTATAGCTGGGAACATTTTACATAGACATGGAGTTCACTCCTTCTTGCGAGAAGTAGATGAGTATCTTTCTTAAGGGTTGATTCGGTACTTGAACGATTTGAGCGCTCAAGTCTCTCTATTACGAATAGAAAGATTAAAATTCATAATAGTTATGAATAAATCATTCATTAGAGAATCAATGGTATTTAAGGTAAAAATAATTAGAGGGGTATAACGGACATTATGACCCAACTCTAATTACGAGATACTCGTGAAGGGTCAATTCATATGTAATGACTATATCGGTGGACACCGACTTAGTTCGGCTTAATATATCATTTGCGACAACGAGAATGCAACTTCGGGTTTTTAGTGGAATAACCCGGAGTTAATAATTCGGAATATTTAATTAAGAGCTTAATTAATATTTCGAGATTATTGGAGCTCGGAACCGTAGGTCCATTTGGTCCCCGTGCTAGCTCAATATACTATAGCGGATTTAGCATAATTGGATAGTCCAATTATATACTTACAAAAGAATAATATTATTAATATGATTAATAATATTAATTAAGTCACACTTGGAACTATATATTAAAAGGTAATATATGATTAATATAATAAATGATTATATGATAATTATTTATTGTTAATAATTAAATTATATATGATATAATTTAATGAAGGCTAAACTTGGAAATCCCAAATTTTGGGTTTTTGGAAACCCTTGGCATTAATTTGGAAGTTACACCTTTTTGAAAGGTAGTAACTATTTGATTTTGTAACATATCTTTTAATTATGGAATTAAAGACTTGATGTTACAAAAAAATTTTATTTTATTCCTTGCATGGCCGAATTCTCTAATGCAATAAGGGGAAGATTTTGATTGTTTTGGAAACAATAAATCCTTGGCTTTGGTTTTAGTAATTACACCTTTTTGAAAAGGTAATAACTAATTATTTTTTGTAACATATAATTCCTTTATGGATATTAATATTACATGTTACAAAATTAATTGATAAAATTATGCCTTGGCCGAATTTCACCTTATGGGGAGGGGATTAGTTGATTTATTTTGGAAATAATTTGACCTAAGTATAAAAAGAATATTTGATTTTCTTTTTGGGATCTCTCCCATTCTTGCAACCCTAGGCATCTTCTTCTTCTTCTCTATTCTCTCAAAAGTTGAGAAACACCATTGAAGAACAATAAGAAGAAAAACAATACTAAGTGTGTTTGATATCTCTAAATCGTTTAGGGATTCGTTTTGTGAGTGTAGCCCACACTACTTTCCGTTGGTAACGAGTCATAGCACGGAAGACTTTGTGGTGAGGAACAAATCATCTTCTTCCTCTAATCTTATAGGTCACGGCAGTGAGGCTTTATTCCACCTCATTGTTGCACCTTGGTTACTCGTTTCAGGGCTTGTTTGGTTTTGTTTTAATCCGGGTTTTTGGGAAACACTTTGGGGATATTTTGGGGCTGAGTTGAGATTGTTTTTGAGTGGAAAAATCAGACCTTATACACCCTTGCAGTTCACGCAAATAGGGGACTGATTTGTGTGCAGTTCCGTTGTGTAACGAGTCCAAAACAGTCCAGTTTTTCACTGCAGTTCGGGGGGCTGTTCGGGGACTGTTTCGGGGGTATTCCGGGGCTGAAATCTTGTCCGAAAAAGTAGCGAAATTTCAGTATACATGCTGGTCAGATTCGGCAAAAGGAAGGGGAAAGTAGAAAAATTTTTCAAGTCCGATCCATGTGCCTAATCGCTTCCGCTGCGCGAGGAAAGCGTTTCCTACATGCACTTAAAAGTAAGTTTCTAGTAGTAAAAACCTAGTTAGTTGATAAAGTGTCGAGTCGAGATAATTATTTGATGATGAATGAATGTTTGCTTATATATATGTCTCTGTTTGTTATATTTAGAATGTGTGCTACGACTTAAAAAAGAAAAACATTATTGAAAAACATAAAAAAATAAAACCACCTATAATCTTAAGCGTGAAACTACCCATGGGCGAGCGGTAGGACCACCATGAGGACAAATGCTACCTTAAAGGGTAAGTGGGTCGAAAGAAAGAAAAAAGAAGAGAAAAATCATACCATATTGAGCGCAAGTTGCTGAGATAGAGCACATTTGAGATATTTAGGTTGGTTTGACTCATTGAAATTCAATTCTTAAGACGAAATCATCGAGTTGACTTACCTAGGAGTCGAGCTTTGACCTAACTTTCACACACACACTATGAGTCTGACTTAGATAATTTATTCAAGAATTTGGATATAAGTTGAATCGAGCACTTTGAATGTTTCTTAAACTTCGTTACCAGGCATTGTCTGAGGACAATGTCATGTTTAACTCCACATGACTGTTTTGGTTGTTTTAATTGTTTCTTTTTATATTTTTGTGTGATTGTGTGTTTGCTGTTAGACGTTTGTGGGCGTCGTCGATGTAAGCCCTCATGAGACTATAACTCGTCCACTAGAGTCGCCTAGAGGTTTAAGGGCTTATTGCATATGCTAAATGCAATCGGGATCCCTACGAAAGTGGATTAGGTTAATTTATTTGAGTTTGTTTTTTTTATTTTATTTCTTTTTATTTTGCTCGAGGAGTAGCAAAATGTTAAGTTTGGGGTGTGTAAGCGGTCAATATATCTATATTTACCGCCCCTATATCTTGTATTTTATGTGTTATTTCGAGCTTTATGAATATTTTGATATGTTTTGGGTATGTTTTGTAGGTTGGAGCATAATAAGACTAGTTCAGACTTATCGAGCAAAAAAATGATAAATTTGGAGCTCAAACGGGTCGTCTTCTGTGAGCCATATTACAAGTCGAGTCGTACCGTTGTGTATTTTCGAGACAAAATCTAAATTTTTTTACACGTCACGACACAGGTCTATACAAGATGCCTCACAGAAGCATCATGCGTCGCGACGCTGCCTTGATTCTTGGTCACATCCCAGTATATCCAGGGCATGGCCAGCAGGAGATAGTGAAACCATCTCCATAAGCCTCTAACATGTACATGCATAACTTGTCTTGATTCGTAACTGATATGTCTATTTTGAATGTATGCATGTCTTCTATACAATGCATATGAAATACATAAAAATAAACTTTATATACGTCATGCCATATACATGTATATATAACTCAGCCTCATGGCATTTCTTGGAAAATATAAAAATATTTGGACCTTTGACACTGTGAACCCAGAGACTGATACTATTGACTGCGGTTTGTGTACATCCTCTCCAAAGTTTATCAGCTGCATGCATGAAATCCTGCAACACAAAACTGAAAATAGAGAAGTAAGTCATATGAACGACCTAGTGAATGAATGCTGACAATGAAAGTAAAATATAAAGGTACATGATTTTCATAAATAACCACATTTGCAATTTAGATTCTTGAAGACATAAACTTACAAAGTCGTGAACACATATCGTAAATCATTAAACATGAAGCGTAGATCTTGAAATTTAAATTATAAATCATTTATTTTAACCTTAAACATGAAGCATAACTATAACATGAACGAAAAATCTATAAACATGGCTAATAACATGTGACCACAAACTAATAACTATAACATAGACTGTAAACTGAAAACTGAAAACATGACATGGACCCTATGACCTGACTTGAAAACTATGAACATGACTTGAAACTATAAACTTGAACTAAATTTGTAACCATGATTATAACTGTAACATGTAGATTACAAACAAGACTGAAAATTGCATAATGTGATCTTATAAACATGGCTGAAAATTATTAAAATAAATTAACAACTGAATCATGAACTAAAATATAAACATGAATGTAATTGTACACATGAACTACAACTGTAAACATGATAACATGATTGCAAACTATAAACCTGACTTAAAAACTATAGGCATGATTCGTATACCGTATCGTGGACATGAAAATTGTAAACATAGGTTGAAAACATAGCACAAACTTATAACTGTACCCTTGATTGTACACCAGAATCTTAAATTGTAATCATGACCTAGAAACATGTTCATGAACTTAAACCATAAACATGAATGAAAACTATAATCATGAATTTAAATTTGTAAACTGTGAACATAACTAGAATATGTAAGTATGAACTGAAAACATAATCAAGACTGTAAACTGAAAAGAACATAATGTACATGAAAAACTTAAACTATAATCTTAAGATGTATCTATAAACATAAACTGTAAACATGGTCATGAAAATAATGACGTGAACTTTAAACATAAACGTGATCTGAAAATCATATACATGTCTTGAAAACTAAAAATGACTTGAAACCATAAACGAGACTGGAAACTGTACGCTAGAACTAAAAACTGTGATCATGACTGTAAAATGTTTGAAACTGTAAAGCGTAAACTTATAAACGTGACCGATAACATAAGTTGAACCTAAATCATGGGCTGAGAACGTAAACATGTAGCAATACTAGAAGCATATACATGAATTGGAGACATAAACATGAACTGACATAATCGTTACTGTAAACCAAAAAACTTATACCGAAATCATGAACTGCAAATTGTAACCTGTAAACATGAATTGAAAACTAAATCATAACCTGAAAAACTCAAACGTGGACTAAAAAGTAAACATAAGTTGAAAACATAAGCGTTTGAATCCAAAACGTATACTTAAAATCACATGCTGAAAAATAACTTGCATGAAAATCTCACCAGTATCGTAACCTAGGGGCGTGAAACCTACTTAACGGGACCTAGCACCGCGTAAGCATGGGAACATGAACATGAATGTGCCTAAGAGGGTCACTGAAAGACCATTAAGCTTGATGAGCTGAGCATACCCGAGATAACTATATATGAGTGGACGATACTCTACTGGTGGTTTGAAAATATTTCATTTATTATTCTTGTAAACAATTTACTTAAAATTTAAATTGAAAATCATGGAAATCATGATCTGAAAACTGTAAACTTGATACATTGAAAATATGATCTGTAACTTGTAAACATAACACATGGGAAACATGAGCTAAAAACTATAAACATGATTATGATACATGAAAAACATAACTTTAAACTTGTAAACATGACACGCAAGATGAAAACATATTGTCGACTTGAAACATGAAACATAATCTGTAAGCATGACTGATAGAAAGCATCAACTGAAAACTGTAAACATGACACGTAAAGAACATAAACTGTAAATATGTAAGCATGACACTTGGAAAACATAATACATAATCATGATACATACAAAACGTAACTTGGGAACTATAAAAATGAACTACAGACTGAAAACATGAACTGGAGACTATATACATGAATTGTAAACTTGCATAACATGGATTGAAATATAGAAATCATGAATTGAAAATATGTAATCATAAATTGACATGTGTACCGGTTTAAGTATATAATGCTCATACAGAGTTCATTACCTATTTTAGAATACGTATAGGATAAACGCCGTCCGAATGGATTTTCTAACCAATACTTCTAAAATGAGAACACACAAACTAAAAACGTAAATTGTATACATATAACGTGTGAACACAAACTGAAAAATGTGGATCGTAAATATATAACTTGAAAACGTAAACTAAAAACGTATATACATGACTTGGGAAAACATGAATTGTAATCATGAAACGTAAATCTCAACTATAATACATTAACTATAATAACTTGAAAACATAATAACAGAGTTAACATTCATTCACAGAACCAACATCTTAATACATGCGTGCTCAAATGGAACTAGATTGATTCTCCTACGTATAATCTATAAAGCATAATCTCAAATACAGTTAACACACATGAATATTTACAGTCTTGAACATGCACGCAAATAATTCATGTGACCTCTGCTAATAAGAAAGCTTATGGCGTTATCTGATATTCTAGGACAAGACCTGGAACAAATTGAAATTGGTCCTTGAATTGGCTCTGCATCGCGATGCCAACCCTAAAGTTTCTCACATCTTAACACGACCCACTTTGCGTCGCAATGCTCACTAGGCATAAATCAGGCCAGAAAGTTCATTTTGGTGTCACGTCGTGGCGCAAACCCTTGCGTGTCGTGATGCCGACTCGATTTTAGGGTTTTCCTATAACTCATCAATTCTAACCCTTTTGGAAATCCATCACCATCATTTAACCATGCTCAACATAAACACTTTCCCCAAACTATAATATGTTCCAATCTTCATCATAAACATAATGGTCCATGGCATAATCCCATTCAAACCTTAAATTCTTACCCATTCAATCCTTGCACAATCCATGAAAATAAATCTCAATCTACGTATGGTTAAAACTAAAATATACTCTATCATGCTTAATGGTCATGAATCATGCTTGAATCATCCATGAACTTACATGATGGACTTAAAAGGGTAGTGCTAAAATGTAAAAAATAAAAATAGAATAGGGAATATGACATTTACTTGCTTCAATTGGCATGTGAAATTTTAAGAAAACACATCATTTGTGCTTGATCGATGGCATGAGAAAACGAAGCGAAATGGAGAGATTGGAGGCTGATTTGGGCATGAGCTGAAGAAGAATGAGTTGCAGATTGCTTTATTTTTTACGCTAGAAGTGAAAGGGGATATTTTCAATTTAAGTAATGCCATTAAAAGAGGCCACATGTCACAATTTTGGTGTTTCACGTCACTATACAGTTGGTAGTATTTAAGTCCCAAATTTGACTTATTACATATGAAATTAAAGAAAATGCTTAACATGAAAGTTTTAGCTCTATGTCTTAGATATTTGACGGTACCAAAATCACTAAAAACGGACACCTGAAGCTTTAGTTATGGCCAAAATATTAAGAGTTATTCATGAAAATAGATAAATTAAAAATGATAAACTTCAGAAAAAATATTTCGAACTCTCGGAAAGGGTTACAAGGTTTTTGAATCTATTAATACATGATTACATGCATAATAACATATAGTGCATGACTAAAATGATCATAATAGACATGTCATGATAATTGTGGTGTTATATTCTAGGTGCATGTAAAACTAATATTTCTTAAAAAGAAAGCTCTCATTAGCCCCTATAAAAGCACAAGTCCATCTAAACCCTAAGATAACAGAATTTTAGAGGCCGCAAAGTAGAGAAAAATACTTGGAGCAAGACAAGAACCAGCTTCTCATCTAGTACTAAAGATTGAAGCAGATGATCTCATCACGAGTTCTTTCTACCATTTTCTTTTTTAGTTTATTTTTATGAATTCTGCTTTTTATTAATGATTAGTTTGCATTTAATGACAACCATGTGTAACTAATTAGACTATGGTTGTAATATATCCTAAGCACAGTCATTTAATCTAAACTTGCATATTTTTATTCTTTTGGATTTGTTATGCGTTTGTTTATTATTCTATATTCTTAATGCGTTTTATTGTCTGGCCAACAATAGAATATGTGTGGTAAACCTCTAGGAACTTGGAAAATGAAATTTGGGTTTAGCATAGGGAATAATAGTGTGTGATCATAGGAATATAGGAATATACATGTAGAACATGTATAACCAATATTAGAACATGTTCTTAATGAGTTTGAATTAATTTAATTATCATATGAATATAGGTAATTGACTTAAGTTAAGCGTTTCTACCTGACCATCAGAAGAGTCTTTTAGATAATTTATCGTTCTAGGTTAAAAATCCATCACAATAACCCAGTTGAATGAAAAATGCAATAACCCATTATTTGAGTGCTTAGGTGAAGTTACAACTTTGTGTTCTTCTCTTACATAAGATCCAAAGTTGTTTATTTACCAATTATTTAGATTTTTCAGTTAATTAGGTTAATCAAATCTTTCTCAATTAATTATTTAGTTTTAGTCAAGTTAGGTCTAGTTTTAATATTGATAGGATTAATAATAAGTTCTTGTGGGTTCGATTTCAGACTTTTGATCATTATATTACTTAAGCGATACCTGTGTTTGCGTGCGGTAATAAAATCGCGACCACTACTCCATAAGAAAATAAAAGCAACCGAACCTTAAACCGACTGAACCGTACGGTTTGGTTTGGTTTAAGGTTTGATCGGTTGTAGTTTTGGCCAAAGCTGAACAGCAACTAAACCTGAAACCGGTCGAGCAGTGCGGTTCGGTTTAAGGTTTGAAACGGTTTTTTTTAATAAATTAAATTAAATTATTATAAAAATAATAAAAAATTAAAGATTTACTAAAGAGTAAATAAATTAATTTAAATTTTTATAAAAATAATAAAAAACTTAAAGATTTAAAAAAAATAAAGATTTACTAAAGAGTAAAACTAAAAGTAGACATTAATATATTGTATTGAAAAACAGAGCTTGCACTTACATAAATTTTTATATTCAAAACTTTCATTGAGTAAAAAATAAATAGAATTCCAACGAATTGGAACATCACGGCCAAATTTATTCGGCCTAACAATATTTTGTTTACAAAAAGTACACCATTTTCTTTTAATTTTAGAATACGACCAAATTAATTTAATTAATTTTTTAATAGGTGCAATATGAGAGTTTAAAGATTTTAAACCATATTGTATACAAAAATTCAAAATATGACATGCACATCGAACATAAAAAAATTTATCTCCCAAATTTGGTTGACAAATAGCTTTAAATTCATTAATTGATGCAGTATTAACCGATACATTATCAAATCCAATAGTTAAATTTTTTACACTAATCCATATTACTGTAAAATATTACTAATAATTACATAAATATTATGTACAGTGTGTGCATCATCAAAAATCCGAAATGCAATAATTCTTTTTTGAATAAAATATGAATCATCAATCTAATGACATGTCATACCATGTATGAATGTGACTGCCAATGGTCATTCCATATATCGCTACAAATTGAAACACGACCTTTAACTTTAAAAAATAATTCTCTTAAATTATTTTGACATTTTGCATAAAATTCCATCATTTTTCTTTTGCATGTCATCCTGGTAAGTTTATATGCAACAATATTCAAATTTTCATGTATTAAATCATTAAAAGCAGAAAACCTTGTCATTTGTGTTTGTGTTTTATCAATCTCAAACTCATCTTTATGAGTACTCCTCATATGACCCGTCATAGTTCTATACCCACTAGTGTGTTTGTAAATTTTTCCACAATAATTGCAAAAATAATTCTTCTCATCAGTGACATCATTCACGATCAGAGTGAAATATTTTGTCAACATTTCAGAACCTCGATTTCTCACTTGAATACGTGAAGTCGTTTCGCCGGTGGCATGTTGAGTGGTATTTTCAGCCTCAGGAATGTTAGTGTTGTGTAATGATCTTGCCAATTATAATTTATAATAAAGAGATTGAGATAATAAGAGAATAAATTTATTGAATATATGAGATTTGAGAAATTGAGAGAGTTAGTAGAGAATAAGTGATTTTGTGGTTTTGCAAAATGAGTTAAATGATTATTTATATTGTTTTTTGACTTTTATGATACCTAAAATGTCCCAAAAATATAATTGTTAGGAGGTGTAAATTAGACATTTTAAACTTTTGTTATTATTAAAAAAAATATTATCGTTACAATTAATGGTATGATTCGAACCGTAACCGTTACGGTTTAAACCGAAATCGTAATTATTACGGTTCGAACCGGTCCAACCACCAAATCCAGTGGTTGAAAATTACCTCAATTTTAAATGAACCGGACTCGACCGGTTGGATTAGGATTACAGTTCAGTTTTCCGAACCTCAATCATGTGGATGTTTAACTGACACTATCAGTGCTCTGTTTTGTGTTTTTAAATAGCAGGGAGGATCAAGAGAGCTTAAATTTTTGCTGAATTTATAGACCCAACGAGAAATCACGTAACGATGCCTAGAGAGATCTCGGGCCTCGTGAGAACGCGATATATTCTCCTGCTTGTTCTCATCTCTGTCTTTCTCATTGCCGCTTTCACTAGTCGTAGAAAGGTACGATTTTGTTCTGACCCATTTAATGAAATGCGTGAATGAGTTTGTGTTCGGATGTAAGTTTTGATTTTTTTTTATGTGAAATTTGATCTGGAGTATTTTATTTTCCAAATGGGGTAGTTGGGTTTTTAGTAATTTTGGTGCTTGACTGCTTGTGATTGGTAATGCAAATGTAGGGTTTCTTTTGAGTTGGGTTTGTGAGATCATTATGGGGGGAAATTATTGGTAAATTTTAGTTTTACTTAGAATCTAATTAGTGTCATACTACAAAGCTTTGGGATCATGTGAGAAAGTTTCCTTTTATTCCTTGCTTATTGGCAAATTAAACCTATTGCTTGATCTGCTATCAATCACTGTTTTGTTGGGCTTACATTAGTGTTTCTTGTCGTGCTGTATTTTCTTTAACATTTTACTGCTTAGTACATGAAGAAATTTTATTGGTTTGTTAGTTATTTGAGATTAAAATTGTATTTGCTACATGTGAGATCAGAGGTTTGCTTGTTTGGGTTGGAAATAGCTTTAAAGTTCTTTTTGCTTGCGTAGTCAACTGACTGGTGGTGATGCTCCAAAGTACGAGCTTGATGTGAAAATGCTATGATAAAGTTTATATTTGCTTGTTGGTTGATTTTTTGAGTGTAAAACGTTGTGATTCTGAACTATTTTTTCTGTCCTATATTATCGATTTATTTCTTGTAAATTGATGCCTAGGAGGAAGAGGAGGCGGAAGAGGTGTTTGAAATTACACATAGAATATACTTGGATGTTGATATAGAAGAACAACGTTTAGGTACGGCTTTCACATTTTCACCATTGAATGAAAGTCATTAGGTTGCAAAGTTTTTTATAAATCTTTTTCTTTATGAGAATAAGATATTGATATTGGTCACTACTCAGTACAATGTTAATTCAGCTTTAACATAAATTTTGTTATATGACTGTTTTGGTGCTCAAATGTTTCCTCTTTTCCAAACCCCTCATTAACTTTCAGTTTTGCACCTGTATTTTGCAGGTAGAATTGTTATTGGATTGTATGGCCAGATTGTACCAAAAACTGTTGGTATGTTGTCAATCTTGTATTGGCATACTTAGGTATCATGATCTTGGAAGTCTAAATTTTCTAAGTCAATTGCATTGTCTGCAATTTGCTATTGATTAAGAGCAATTCTCAGTCAATTTGAAATTCAAAGAACTTGGTAGTTTTTAGCACTCTCTAATTCTCTTACTCTTTTGCTCTCTTTTTGGAGAAAATCAAGCTTTTGAATTTCTAACCTTGCTGACCAGACCAACATGATGCACTTGCTTTATAATGTTTTTTTTTTTTTTTTGTCTATCTTAATGTCCATCATCATCTTGAGCCCACTGCTTGGTACAGCAGTAAAAGCTTTAGAACAGTCAAGTGCAATGTTTGCAAATCTTGAGAACACTTTTTTATGCAAAACCGCTGAAGGTTGAGGCTATATTTGGAACACCTCTGCCACCACCAGGACCCTGCTTTGTCAGGATCTGTGTTGGCTATTTGGTCTTTTACTCAATAGATATGCACTATCATGCAAAATCACTGCATCTTCATTGTGATGCTCCATAGGTCCTTGCTCAGTAGGATTACATGTTGACGTAGTATGAGAATGCAAAAAATTGAAAATTTAAGTGACAGAAAAATGATGTTTATTTACTGACAAGGGTATAAGAATCCCTTTGGTCATAAGCCTGTCCTTCATTTACTAATGATTTACCTTTTAATTTTCTGCAGAAAATTTCAGGTCATTATGCACAGGTATTCTGGAGACATCTTTCTAATGTCATGTTTTCAACACTCTAGTTCCAGCTAATTCAAATAGAGGCTACTTTCATTCTCATGTTCAGTGTATTTTGTTCTCTTCAATTGCAGGAGAAAAAGGCAATGGGCCAAGTGGGAAACCTTTGCACTATAAGGGAACGCCATTTCATCGTATTATATCTGGGTTCTTGATTCAAGGTGGAGATATAGTTCATGGTGATGGCAAGCGAAGTGAGTCTATATATGGTGGCACCTTTCCTGATGAAAATTTCAGGATTAGGCACTCACATCCAGGTGATCTAATGTGTATCAATTCTATAATTTGCTTTTTGTGTGATCTGTGGACAAATATTTCTTGCCTGAAGCTCTTTATCGTTGTTATTATATTTTTTTGGATGCCATTCCTTTCTTGCTTCTACCATTTCTTTTATTGAATTATTCAATTCCCTTTCAGGTGTTGTTTCCATGGTGAATTCAGGACCTGATTCCAATGGTTCTCAGTTCTTCATCTCCACTGTGAGGGCCAGTTGGTAAGTTATTTTATGACTGCATATGATAAATTAAGATTCGATGATGGATTAGTTGACCTTACTTCATTTGGAGTCCCTGGGAAATTTTCCTTTTATTAAAGAGTTAGAACTGATTTATGTCGTCATTGAATTGATTTCCAGGTTGGATGGGGAGCATGTTGTCTTCGGAAAGGTTATACAAGGGATGGACACCGTGTATGCTATTGAAGGTGGAGCTGGAACGTACAATGGAAAGCCAAGAAAGAAAGTCTTTATTGCCGACTCTGGCGAGATACCCAAGAGTAAGTGGGATGAGGATAGGTGACGCTCCACAATATGTTTACAGCAAACAGCTAGTTTTTCCGTTTCGAGTTTGCTAATTAATTTCAGATGATTGGTTCACTTCTGGTTCCCTTTGTATCATGTTCATGAAATTTTATTAGTCTTGATATAGATCCAACAGTTGTAGGCTCTTCCTGGAAATAGTTTATTTTGCCTTTTGTATCTGACAACTGTTATTAATACAAACATGTTCAATTAAGCAATGAAAAGAAATTATCTTTCTTATTAGAAATCTTTGTTTTTGTACTATTCTTCAGTATGTGCAATTATCGGAGTTTTATGCTCTGTTTGTATGTCGAGTCTGTGATGCTGGTGAAACCGAGAATTTGAGAACATAATTGCATTTGATAGTCTTTATAGAAGCATAAGCGTTCATATTCTTTTCTTAAATGAAATAATATAATATATAAGAAGAGATTTAAATCTTCTTTAGACTTGAAAAAAAATATATATATAGACATGCATAGAGGACATGGCCTTGAAATTTTTTTATGAACTACAACATGTACCACATGCATCTCACTTGTGCATTAGTTTTTGCAATTTTAAATGCTTCCCACTGCCCAAAATAGGGGTGTGCATACCGGAACCGCAAGGAATCGAACCGCTTTAACAGGTTCTGGAATCGGAACCGTTTCATTTAGAGTAGGTTCTGGCTCCAAAAATACGGAACCGATTTAATGCGGGTAGGTTCCGGTTCTATAATATTGAGAACCGGAACCTATCCATGAACCAAAAATTAGAACAGGTTTTGGAATCGAATTTTTCATTTAAAGGATTTTCCTTGCCAATTGGTACATACTTGCTTTCTTAAAGCTTGCGCCAAGATTCTCACACTCTAGAACAAATTTTTTACAGAGCCTACACCTATTAGAGTAAACACAAAACATGTTCGTGAATATTGTTTCAGGTTCCACATCTAACATTCATAATTTAAAGACAGCAACTGAAATACAAAAACATATTGAAAACCTTTATAACATTTTATGAATATCGACTTTAGTATGATTCTAACAAACATTGTCCTTCCACTTTGCCGCTTGAAATAAACATTGTAGAAAATTTTAATTAAAATTCTAATAATATTATTTAGTTTAAATTCACAAACACTATTTATCAAAAGTATTGTATTACTCGTTTCCAACGATCAAAATATCTCATTCATATATACTTAACAATTCTAAGAACAAACAAATAGAGTAAAATAACACAACAATGAAAGTACAAAGAAAGTATTGAATTTTTTTTACAATATTAATCTATTGGGTCCAAAATAGGGTCCCCTAAAATCGAACTGGAACTCCATCGAAATCGATTAAATAGGGTACCCTATTTAATATGGTAGTTTATGATTTTAAAAATTAGGAATTGAATTTTTTAGGGTCGACCGCCGGCTGATTTTATTTAATTTCATGCCCATGTTCGTTAGAGCCGCGGTAAAGATTATGTTGGCTGAAGAGCCGGTGTCTACTAGCACTCGCTTGATCATAAAATTAGCTACTTGCAAGGAAATTACTAGAGCATCATGATGAGGTTTGTCAAGCTTGAGCTCTTATCATCGGTGAATCTGATGGTCAAGTTGGTAAATGCATCTTCAAGCGACCTCGTAGGCTGGGATGTTCCGGTCGTGGCTTCTCAATCACTTGGAGGTTGAGAATGAGACGCTGCTTATTTCTGAACCACCAGAGATGAGGTTGACCGTGTTGTCGATTAAGGTGGTGGAGGGGGCCATCTTCTTTCTCCCCTCTTTCGTCTCTTCGAGCTAGGGTGTCATTTCCCTTATTTATGAGCAAGTCTCTAAGATAGCATTTGTTCAACAACTCTAGCACTTCTAACCTCTAGGCTATGCAATCTGCAGTCAAATGCCAATAGTCCCGGTGGAACTCACACCACTTCGTCGTGTCCTTTTTGGATGATACGTCTTTTGGACGTTCTGGCCATCTTATCGTGCCGCCCATCTTCTTCAAAATTGAGACCAAGTCTCCAGGTGACACGGTGAAATTGTAAATTGGGAGCCTCACTTGGATTGACGAGGGCTGGCGTCAAACCGAGTAGGCTGAGGGCTTATGCTCATAGTCTCTGTTGAGAGGACGATGCTCTTTATCATCAAAGTCTTTAGGCCGCTTGGGGGAATTCTGGGATCTCTCATCGTGGCGGTTGGTGGAGCCATCACACTTCATGTTCCTCTTATCTTCTTCCCACCAAATCTCGACCTGAGCTCAGGCCAAGGCCTGATCCATGATGTAGCATTGAAACTTCGTCAATTTCTTATAGAGTTTACTATCGGCGAGTATACCATTGCGTAAGGCTTTAACAGCCGTCGGGTTGTGTAGATTCGGTATGAAGATTTTTTTCCTTGTTAAAGTGGGCTACATAGCTCCATAAAAACTCTTTTTTTTTTTGTTGGATAGCATTGAGGTTGTCTGTGGTCTTTTCGAATTTGTAAGATCTTGCAAAGTATTCCACGAACTTGTCTGTTAGTTCTTGGTATGATCCAATCGACCGGTATGAGAGGTTGATGAACCAAGTGAGGGTCGGTCCTGCTAGCGTCTCTTTAAATCCGCTATATATTCCTGCCTCCCATTGGTGTGGTGACAATGCCATAGACATCGTCTTATATTTGTAGTGAACAACATGATCATCTGAATCCGAAGATCCATCGTATAGCCTAATGTCTGGGGGCTGAACTTCCATGAAAGCTCTATGGAAGTGATGGACTCTAAGAAAGAGGTATATGAAATCGTCCCGGCACGATTCTTCCTGACTAGTAGCCTCACCCCGAGTAGGCTAGATAGAATCATCTTTTTGAACTCCATCATCTCCTTGCGCATGCTAGAGGCGACTTGTTGTGTTGGGTCCTCCGGAGGGAAATCGATGGTTTTCTGGTGGCTTTGAAAGTGGTCTACCGATAGTGGATTATCGTCTGCCATGTCGTCGAATGCCCTCATGAGGTTGGGGGCGCTAGGGTGACCTTAAGATCCTCTCCGCTGAGAAGTCGAGGCCATCTACTCCAATTGCTTCTGGAGGCTAGTGTTGGTGCTCTGTATCACGAGGTTATCTTCCTCCATGTTGGGATATATGCCCTGGAGCTTCATGTAATGTAAACGGTATAATATCTTATGAAATAAAATGATGCATTATTCATTTGTCAAAGTTTTTGGTTAATATTGCATATTGTAAGTTATCTTGATTACCCTAGATAACTAATGTGCCTTTAGACTTAGTGTATGAGTATCATACATAAGAGGATTTAAGTCTGAAGTTAGTAATCTAAAATAGTTCATAGAGAGCAAACAAAGCGGGTACTTTGTTTGTGGTTTATCTATAGCTGCGGTCCATTCTATAATTGTATGGCGACATTGATCCGGGATGAGAATGAAGACACCTTATATGATGTGATCATATAGGACTGGACCCAGATAGAAATGACTTTCTTATAATATCCAGTAAATAAAGAAATTTATTTCGATCTATTAGATGGTCATATATAAATTGATCTTAATCTTGAGTGTACTACGAACTCCTACATGACAGGCTATGTCCTTTGATTTACAAATGTGAAGTTGGTGTAGCAGTCCCGGCCAATAGCTACGTACTTTGGGGGCATGGTCTAGTGTGTAGCTGGGGACGTTTTACATAGACATAGAGTTCACTTATTCTTACGAGAAGTAGATGGGTATCTTCCTTAAGGGTTTATCGGTACTTGAACGGTTAGAGCGCTCGAGTCTTTATATTACGAATAGAAATATTAAAATTCATAATGATTATGAATAAATCGTTCATTAGAGAATCAATGGTACTTAAGGTAAAAATAATTAAAGGGGTATAACGGACATTATGACCCGGCTCTAATTATGAGATACTGGTGAAGTGTTAATCCTGTTAGGGTTGGTGCTCAGAGTGCCAATCCGGATCGTATTTATGTCTGATTCATAAATACGAACAGTTTCTTTTTTCCATAATATTACTTATTTAATGGTAGCACCTCTTGTCTTTTATACACATATTCGATCTAATTGCGATTAGATATCTAATTATGATTAGATTGAAACTAAATCTGATTTAGTGATACGTGTATATTAGACAAAGACCCTAGGATTTACAACGTAGAGCACAGTTACAACATAGTTTGTAATTGACATTGGGAAGCGTCACTATAAGTTGTATATCCTTAAATAAAGTTCCTGGTCAAGATTTACTAACACGGGTCGGTAAGTAAAATCCGTTGAGACCAGTACATATCGTATATCGTGACTTGGTCTGATGGTTTATCCTAATGAACCATGAGTCTCGGGAGACTCGTATAACATATAGGTGTTTATTTGATAGACACTGAACGACTCACTGAAGATTTCCTAATAGATGGTACACCAATGTTAATATGAATCTTCTTGAGTTGAGCGAGCATAGTGGTCCTTCGACTTGAGAAACCACTGTGGATATATGAGTTATCCTCCACACTTTGATGGCAGTCACGACACCTATCTATTTAAATCAGACCTCCGCCTGTTCGTTGGGTGTGGACTGATCCTCATGATATCATGTGCGTATCAAGATATAATCTGTCAGTCTTGTGTACATGGCATAGGTATCCTGCACGTGTTTGCGATCTAGTAAATCAATGGCCGTGGTATAACTTCGGAAACAAGTTCTGAGTGTTATTTAGAGATCGTAAATTTGAAAGTCGACTATATTATACCATAAGGATTTGACATTCTTATATATATCCCAGGTATAATATGGATAGCCTGTGACGGAGGGATTATACGTATGCAATGACCTCGACTTGCATAGTTTAGCGAGATTATAAATGGTCGTCATAATTCATGAGTGGGTGAATTATGGACACGAAATTGGATTTTATGACGGATAAACCTAAACTTAAAGAGTCACACAATATAAAGTATAATCGTTGAGCACTTGGGCAACACGTTATGAATAATACAGATTATTCATGATACTTCACCAGATTAAATGAGTTAATTCGAATCGTTTAAACGGTTAAACGAAAACATATGTTTTAGGGAATTTTGGTCAATCGTAATTATTGTGTATTTGTATTTGATACATAATTTGATTAGATACACAATAAAAATTATTTTTCAAATGAGATTTTGACACATGCCATTAATATATGTATTTGTTATTTAATGTAAATATAATACATATATATATAATAATCATATTAATTAATTATTTAAATATTTAAATATTAAATATTTGAATAATTAAATGATATACTTTTTCATAATTGTTATGAAAAATATTTGATTATTATTGGTTACAAATGACATGATTTTATTAAGCTTAAGTGTGCAAATTTGATTTGTGAAACTTAAAGCTTATCTTATCTTGTTTTTAATTTAATGAAATTAAAATGAAAAATTGACCATTTTAACCCTACAAAGTCGGTCATGATGATTTAAAAAGAAAAAAAATTTTCTTTTCTCTCTAATCATCTTCCATGGCCGAAAACTTCACCCTAAAACACTCTCAAATTTGTTTGATGATTCGACAAAGAAAATCAAGAAAAAAAAGCTTTAGGAAATTGGAGAATTAAAGGTAATACTCAATATCCCTAAGCTTGAAAGCATGTTTCTTGTTCTTGATCTTCTAGATAGACTCTAGGGTTTCTTCTTTTCTTGTGAATTTGGGTGTTTTGGATTTGGAGGATGAATTGGAAGGTTTGTGCATGTGTGAAGATGTTTTGGATGATATTATTGTAATATTGATTCAATTTTGTCATTTGATGATAATTTGTCATTCTAGAGTGTTATGACCACTCTTGTAATGCCTATAATTGTTCTTGGGTGCTTCATTTGTGGTGACTTTGGTTGGTGTTAAGATTAATTAGACAAATGTTGGAAAATTGGATTTTAAGCATGAAAAATTGATATATTTTGCTTCTGGATCAGATCTGGAAATACTGTTCATATGATGATGAAAATTATGTCATATAAATGTATTGGATGTGTTTTGGGTGTTGGAACAATTACCGGAAATTGTTTCGGAGTTGAAATAAGCGAAAACGGCGAAAAACCGCATTACCGGGTGACTTTTGAGCCAACCGGGTGACGGCTGCCCAAACAGTGAATTTGTCACTGTTCGGGCAGCCCATGAACTGTCCTAATACTATTGGGACTAACATGGGCAGCCCTCATGTGTATTGGGTGGTCGGTTCGGTCAAAAACGTGTTTCATGCCATTTTGCGGAAAAATATTTTCGTAAAAGTTTCGCGACATTTCTTAGTTATTTATGTCGTTATTTGATATCGAATAAATATATTTAGGTGAAATATGAATAAATTATTTATATTGGATATTGAATAATTTATTCGGTAATTTTAAAAAAAAGTTTGAAAATTACGATTTCGTCCGAACAGCACTTCCGCTGCGCCCTTTGCCCAAAACCCCAACAAAAATGATATCAGAGCAGGTCCGATTCTTCATCCATTACATTATTCATGCTTGATATATGATATATAATCCAATTTTGATGTTTGCACATGCACGTAATCTATATGTTTCTTGACTTTTTGTATCTACACTAACGGGAAACTTAACGAAAATTTAATAGTTAAGTTAAGTTATGTTTTCTAAAAGTAGAATTGAATTTTTTTAAAAATGATCTAGATTAAAATTCTGCATATTATGTAAAATAATACTTTCGTGAGGAATATCCCCGTTTAAATAAGGCTGTAAAGTAACGTGTATAGGATGCATGTTTCTTGGTCTGTCTTGTCAATTCGGTTTATGGGTATCTTTCTATGACTTCATCCGAGATCGTGCCAAAGCAGTGAGGGTGTAGTTGATAGAATTTTATCCATGCCAGATGTATGATTTATACTAGATAAATTCAAATGAAAGTGGAAATCCTGAACGTGCCAAAGCTGTCAGGACTACATCGGTAGCTTTAGTTTGTCATTGGCAAGTGAAGCCTTGATACGCCTCCTTATGAACGTGCCAAAGCTGTCATAACGAGAAACGGTCAGGACCAAAATTAGGAGTCACTGGTGAGTGATTGACAATGAGTTGTCTACCTAATGAATATACGTAGGCGGGATCGTGCCAAAGCTGTGAGTCGAAATATATTCATGGGATCATTCTCTCACTGTGGAATTCGATTTAATTATTGAATTCATGTTCTCCGTTGGGAATTACGGTATTACGTAAAGTAGTGGGAGACACTGCTGGGTTAAAAATCCATAACTAAGGCAGTGCGTAATTTTATGGAAATTGCTGCTTTTGTTTTCCTTTATTCTATATTGTTGATAGAATTTATACTTCTAATCCATTGCATGCATATTAC
>SKCR01048230.1:0-40645 GCA_019454045.1 Zanthoxylum bungeanum
AATTACAAACTTAGGTGATTTCCAATCACTACCAAAATGATTTATACATCATATATACATCAAATTAGATCATATATATGAAAAACCTCAATTTTGATTTTAGGCATAAATCCTAATTTTTTCAATTAACCAGAATTAATTCAATTACATACTTTAATTCAATCTCTACAACACCAATCAAGCCTCACCACTTTTAAATAACTCAAGAACATTTAGGTCATTATTTAGTGGCTTAACAACTCTAAATGACAAACAAATCATCAAATGACAAAAGTGAGCTTGTATTCCATTAATAAAGTTTACTTTAAAACTACACATGCATATATTCATCATCAAGCTTCCAAACATCTCAACACAAATTTAAGAGAAGGAAAAACATATACACATCATATGTTATAACCTATAACAATAGAAACATTTTTCTATTTAAAGAAAAGATGAAATACTTTTAAATCTTTAAGCTTTTCTTTGTTTAAAGCTTTAGCACTTTGCTTTTTCTCTATACTCTCTATTTTGTGTATTTGTAGGCTTAACCTAATCTAGTAAAATTGAAACAATTTCATTTTATATATTATCCCTAATGGTCGAAACTCAAGGGAGAATTAATATCAATTTGTGCTTCGCTTTATATTAATTTAATAATACAAAGTTAACTTATTTCATTTGTACATTCCAACCATAAATCATAATAAACAAGTATAATCAATCACATTTTGCCATTTCCAACCTTAATCATCAATTTAGATATTTTATTTTTTAATTACTTTATTTATTTAACAATTAAATAATCAAATAATTAATAAATATAAATATCTAGATATATATATATATATATATATATATATATATATATATTATTTTACATTAAATAATCAAAATACATATATTCATGATATATGTCAAAAATCTTATTTGACAATTAATTAATGTGTATTTAATAAAATCATGTATTAAATATAAATACATATTAACTAAGAAATGACTGAAATGTCCCTTTGTAAGTAATTATTCGTTTAACCGTTAGACAATTTATGAATAATCAATATTATTCATAATTATTGCCCTATTACTCTACGAGTATATTTCATTATGTGAGACTCTCTAAGTTCATGTATATCTATTACGAAAATCTAATTTTGTGTCCATAATTTACTCATCCGTAAATTATGACGACCACCGATAATCTCTCTGAGCTATATAGGTCGAGGTCATTGCATACGTATAATCATTCCGTCATAGGTATCAGGATTCAACTAGAGATACATATATAAACGTCAAATCTCCTTAGTTATAATCTCGTCGACGTATTAATTAGTGATCTATTAATAATACTTAGAACTCACTTCTACAGTGAACCACGGGTCCATGAATTTAACAGATTGTTGATCCCATATTGAATACATATGCTTTATACACATAATTAACGGATCATTTCTTGATACACATAAGATATCCTGATAATCGGTCCAAATCTGACGAACAATAAACAAATCTGTCAATTTGGATGAACTACTTTCCCTCTCTTAGATAAAGCTCTAAATACACGGGTTAGTAAACAGCAATCAATAAACAAATCTAAGTTCCTAAAGCTGCATAAAATCATAATAATACAGAGACTGGTGAAGTTATTAACACCAGAATCAAAACGAATGACAAAAGCCAATAGCAAACTATGAGAGTAGTACAACCACACCACCATAGAAAGGGAAACACAAAACAATCCAAGATGAAAAATTTTAAAATGAGTTTGCCAAAGAAAACATTTCATTCTGCATTGTAAACTCACTAAGAAAATAGTTTTCGCTGCGCTAAAGAGAAATTTAAAATGCCATATAATAAGCAAAAAAGAAAACAGCAAGAAAAAAAATACAAAAAGGTGTCATCTAATCTTCGTCTTTGGCGTCTTTATTCTTCTTTTTCTTCTTTTTCTTTTTCTCGCTTTTATCAGCTTCAACACTGTCGACGCCCTTAGCCTCCTCAGCTCCTTTTTCTTTCTTCTTTTTCTTCTTCTCAGACTTGTCTGTTTCAGGTGAACCAACTTTATCCTTTTCTTTGTGCTTCTTTTCCTTCACCTTCTCTGCCTTTTCCACCACTTCTGTTTCTGCATCACCATTCTCTTTGTCCTTTTTCTTCTTCTTCTTCTTCTCTTTTTTCTCAACTTCGATTTCTTCAGCCCCGTCTTCCTTCACTTTCTTCACCTTCACAATTTCTTCCTTCTCAACCTCTTCAATTTTCGCCTTCTTAGCAGGCACAGGAGCAGGACTATCACCACTAGCATCCAATTTGCGCTTTTTGACATCAGCAGTCTCTTTCTCAGCTACAGTCGGTTCGGCTGCAGCTGCAAAACTCGCAACCACAGAATCCCCACCAGGTGGCAAAACCACATTTCTCGTCCACTCTTGAGGTGCTTTCTCATTTGGCTTCCCATGCTTATCCAACTTCCCTTCAGCAATCAATTTCTTCTTCATAGAAGCCCTCGGTCCCAATCCCCATTTTCTCGGATATGTATCCCTATCCATTACCACCCTCTTGATCCTCGCTACCACACCATGATCACATGTTGCCATCACGGCAGTAGTCATCTCTGCTATACCTAATGCAATTGCCTCCCCCTTTGTCGTCATCAAAACAACTTCCTCCCCAGCCTCAATATCATTCTCAAAACGCAACAACCCAGGAACCATCAACTTTGCTCCATAGCATATAGCATTCACTGTTGTATCCTTCACAACCAACCTCTTATAACTAGTCAAAAGCACTTCAAGTGGCATAATCACCCTCCTCAAATAATTTCATCTCTATAGTTATCATACAACCATTGAGCATCCATCACATCATGCATAGTCACCATATTATCATTCTCTCCCGAAATCCCAGACCTCACTCTCCTCAATTCTTGCATGTGCCCACCAACACCAAGAATCAAACCCAAATGCACACACATGGTCCTCACATAAGTACCTGCCTCACAAGAAATCCAAAAAACAACCAAATGCCTATCCACATCATACTCGAGCAACTTACTCTCATAGATAGTCCTAATCCTAAGCTGTCTTTTGACAGCAGAGATCAACGGCGGCCTCTGAAACACAGCACCAGTTAAAGTCTCAAGTGCCCGAGCCACTTTCGCACATCAGGCACTTTATCATGCAATCTAGCAACGCAAACGTACTCTTTCCCAGCACCTTGCTGAGACTTAACAAGGCGAGTAGCTCTATCAATACAAACAATAAGATTTCCAGTGACTTTGGGATCCAAAGTCCCACTATGACCAGTCTTTTCGACACGTAAAATACGTTTAATCCACGCGACAACCTCGTGCGAAGATGGGTTTGCGGGTTTATCAAGATTGAGAATACCATACCTGATGTACTCAGCGAGCGGGCGCTTGAGAGGCGAGTAACCATTGGGAAGAGGCGTGTAGTGTCCGGTTCGTACATTGAGGCGATCGTAGTTCTTCAAAAGAATCGGCCACTGAGAGGTGTCAATGGAAGGAGTGAAGTTCTGGGGTTTGATGAAGAAATCTTTGGCTGTGTCGCGTCAGTGGGAGCATCATTATTGGTGGGTTCGGTGTCGGCTGATGATAATTTATTTTTGTGTTTTTTTCTTCTCAGAGCGGGAGAACTCAACGTCAGTCATGGTGGGTGTATGGGGTTATTAGGGTTTTGGAGGTGGCGACAGGTAAAGAAAATGTTTTGAAAATGAGGATTTATAGGAGCTAGGGTTTTGGGGGTTTAGGGAAGAAGGTCTTGCTGGAGTTATTGAGTGCGTGAGAGAGCGAAATCAAGTGGATTTGGCTTGGGCTATTTCTGATTTGGGCTTCTTTTTCTTGGATTGGACTACGAATAGAGTTATGGCCTAGGTTCAGGTTTAAGGCTTGGATACATTAGTTTTGAAATTTTTTTAAGCTTGAGCAAACGGATATATTATGTAATCGATTAAATTTCACGTTATATGGAGACCCTAGCTATATAGTGTTGTAATTCGAGATGGTAAGAATCCTTGTGATGATAGGGTTCAGTACGTGAGGGGTAAGTGAAGAGATAATTTTCAATATTCGTTAGTTAGAAGGGTCGAGTATATGTATTAACATCTCAATTTTAATGTAGATAAATTTCACATGTGAACAGGAACGCATATGGGGACTAGGTACGTTAAGGCTGGGTTCGGGTCAAATTTTTGTACCCGTAGGTTAAACGCCAAATACAAGTATTGACATTCGCGTATCATACCCACCATATTACCATCCTATGATGGCACAAATCAAATATTTGGACTCAAAATCAACCAAATCTACCTCTAAATTAGTAAAGGAAAAAAAATACTCCTCTTTGCACTTTTTGTTATAGTTTCTTATGCCTCTATAAATCTTGATTATTGTTTTTTTTTCTGCACACAATCTTAATGTGAGGATGATTATATGATTTTTTTTTTAATTAATTCATATGGGTTATCTTTCGAGATTTTAAGTTTTCAAAATTGAAAAGTGTTACTTTATTAGTGTAGACGCTGAATTTTGCATTCGGCCTACAATCGAGAATTTTTATTAGGGGGCTCCAACGATCCTATAAAATAAGGCAAACAAAGCGTAGAGTAGCTACTCACCGATGTGGTGATACCGTAGGCACTCCAACGCTCAAGTCAGTGATGGCGATGAGCAAAAGGAGAGAAGAAACAAGACAACTCGAGTGTGAGAGCCTAAGTTTGAATTGTTCACTCTTAAATGCCCCAATCCCTTGGACCATCTTCTTTTATAGACTGTGAAGTAGCCCTTTAGTCGGCTCAGGATTCCTTGGAATAGTTGACTTCCAATCATTTTAGGAGAAGGTAGTGGAGTTAGGATTAAATTAGGAGTACCTATATGTCATTGGATTATGTGTAATCCCATTTGTATATGAATTGGTCCAAATACTTAGTTTCCTATTGGAAAATGATTAGTGCTGGCAATGTCTACTGAAACACCGCAAAACTTGATATGTGGTTCTTAGAGGCCTTTCAAGTAAGAGTGGCAAAAAAACCCGAGTCCGGTCCGGCTTGGCTCGGCCCGGATAAAAAAAATCGGGTCGAACTTTAAAATTAAAGGTCTGGCTCGGGCCCGGCCCCAAGCCAGGCTCAACTAAAAAAACCTGGACCGGGCTCGGCCCGGGCTTAAAATAATATATATATATATATATAATTTTTTAGATAAAAAACCGGGCCGGGTAAAACCCGTCCCGAGCCCAAGAAGGCCGACCCGGCCCAGTAACAGCTCGGGCCGGGCTTTTCCCGGGCCCGGGTCTAAAAATTACTTTTCGGGCTCGGGACGGGCTTATCAAAGCCCGGCCTGAGCCCGGCCCATTGTCATGCTTACTTTCAAGTCGCATGGGCCTCTTTCCCTTGTGGGTATACGTAGGGGTGTGCATCGGTCGGTTCGGTCGGTTAATCCTTAATTTTTTAACCGAACCGAAATTTTTCGGTTAAGTAAATGTGTAACCGATTTAACCATATTATGACACATAACCATTAACCAATTTAACCATTATATTTCGGTTGGTTTTGGTTAATTCGGTTATTAACTATTCCAACAAATATAAATTCATCAACTCAACATTCAACAAAACAATTTAACACAAATATAAATTCATATTCATCAAATTTAATATTTAACCCAATATTATGAAATTGTAGGTTTCTTAATAGCCAATAATTTAATAATTTGGTTTTAACAATTTATCTAACAATCTGTTTATGAAATTTTGTTATTTACTTATTTAGGGTTTTGAAACATGTATATATTTCGGTTAATCGGTCGGTTCGGTTATACGAATCTCATAACTGTAACCAAACCGAATAACCGAAAAAGTTAAAAATTTTAACCGTAAAAATCGATTTAATCACAATAACCGAACCGTTATAAAAAAATGGGTCGGAACGATTCGGTTAATTGGTTAAAAATGATTAATGCACACTCCTAGGTATACGGGCTCGTGGGCCCTACATATGAGTCATATGCAGATTCTTCTTTTAGTGACTAGAATTCGTGTGGATTGGGCCTTGGTAGCAGCCAATAACACCTTTTTTCGGCCAGATTAAGGCCATAGGTCATGTTTTGGTACAAGTCTGATATGTAGGCCTGAGTCATAATGACATTTGGATCCATGTTCCAAATTTAGCCCATACAGTTTCCCATACTCTCTAAGTTATTGAGTCTTTGGCTTGGAAAGTACTCAACTAGTATGTCGTATGAGGTTTGATTAAAGCATCTAAGCGTACCTGGACGTTGATGTGGCTTTGATCAGACGAGGGTCATATCATGTTTGACCGAACCAAATAAAGATATGAGATAATCTTCAGTCGACCAGACCTGATGATGGTCTTAAAAAGTCCTCGATTGGCTGGACCAAATGAAGGCCCATGAGCCGACCCGACCGTTGAAGGTCATGGAGAATGTTCTGCTCTACATGTGCACATGTCATGTCCGTCAAGTCCAGTAACCGTCAATTCTAGTGTATGTGCCAAGTTACATCTGAGGTGGGTTTTTCCCCATGCCTTCAAAAATCACAAAACCATGTTTTATAAATCATCACTTTTTAAACATTGCTCAAAGCATTTTTATTCATAAAATATCAGAAATAAACTTGGATAACGCCTTAAGTACGGAAAAGTAAGTTTCAAACTCATAAACATGTAAGTAAACACAACTTAAGAAAAGAGTTCACTCACAGATTTTAGGATCTGGCTGATACTATTACGCTTCGTCGAAGAATATTGTGGTTCCTGTGATAATCTATAATTGAGAAACTTGATTAGAATATAAGGTGTGAAGCATGCTTCGAAATTAGACTAAACTTCTTAATTCCACTAATCCATCAACACCACATGATGTATTATGCTTGCGACTTGTCATATTGCATGTATATGCCTCAATATGAAACTCTTAGGGTGGTTCCTAACATCATAAGGTGACACTGAAATGGTATGGAATTGTTTTTGTATCGTGTCGCGATGCCCAAGCAAGCAGGGTCAGACAGAGAGCATGCTCTGTTTCGTGTCGCGACGCCCACCGGATCAGACCCGAGGCAGAGATTCCACTCATTATGCGTCGCGATGTCAAATACTGAGCATCGGGACGCTCATAAGACCATGCCCGAGGTAGTGAGCCTCTGATTATCATGTGTCGCGACACGAGGTGTTGAACGTCGCGACGCTAAGCCGATTTCCAGGGCCTAGCATAACTTTATAATTTCTAAGATGCCCAAATACATTCCCAACACTTCTACACCACAACCTTTACACAACCCACTCTATTAAGCTTCAACTTCATACATTCTATACCAATATATCCTCATCAAAACAACACTTTAATCTCATAACTCTTGTTTTAACTCAACATTTAGGATTCCAAAAATTTGGGCATTTATCATATAATCAATTTCTTTGTTTATTATTCATCTAAATGCACTCCCTAGTATACCAATAACTCTAACATAACATCATACCATCTAAATTCCACAATCCAAGTTTTGGGTCAAGATTTCCTTACCTCATTTCACTTGATTTTCTTCACAATTCAAGTCTTCTAAGCTTGATATTCTTCTTCCTAGCTTGGTGTGGGTTGGTTTGCCTTTGTTTCCTCTTGATTTTGGGTGAGAAAATTAGTTTTCCATATTTCTTCCATTCTTTCTTCTTCTTCTTCTTTTCTTCTCACGTTTCTTCTCATTTTTCACTCTTGGGGATGAATTAATAGTGTCCCCTATTTATATTAGGGGCTGATTTGGCTTCGTGTAATGATTTTATGAACAAAATATCAGAAATTTTGAGAACCTTTGAAAATTATCTAGATTGGTCCTCAGGTACTATTCATCTAAATTTTTGAATTGTGTTTTTGACCTATTTATTATTCGAATTTCTGAAACTCTCAAACACGGAAGTTGTAGGTCTCGATCTTATATTTTTGATGATATAAAGTTCATAAAAATCGGAGATTGTATGAAAAAGTTACGTCCTAAATATCATGAACTGTCCGGATTTAGTCTTGGAATGAATTCCGTATCGGAACTGCGAGAAATTTATCGAATGTCCGAAAAGTCATTCCATGAGCACATACATGCTTGAACATGATTTACATTATGTATTATGCCATCCATAACTTAGTAGTCATCGGGATTATCGGGGCGTTACACTGGTATGATTCATGCCGGTTCTAGATACTTATTTTTCTTCACGTATACCAGTATGGAGGTCAGTATGAATATTTCCCAGTTTTAGAAGCTATGAAAAATCATACATGAAGACCGGTATGCTGGCCGATATGAATGAGATGGATTCCAGAGAGCATGCAGATGAGGTCTGAGACACCCGGTATGCTGGTCTTAGAACATAAAATCTTAATATTGTAGTTCCAAAATATTTATGTACTTGACCCTTAGACTTATATGAGCATGCATGAATCCTATGAGCTTAGAAATACTTGAATATCAACTCACTTATATTTAAGATCCTAAATTATAAGATCTTACATCACGCTTCTTGATTGAGCTTTGTTTTTCCATCAACTTGACGTCTACAATGCATCTTTCTTGTATGATGACCTTGATGAGGATGTATACATATCACTACCTCTTTGGTTCTTCTGCCGAAAGGGGGAGACTCGCATATGTAAACTTAACAAGTCATTATATGGCCTAAAACAAGCTTTTAGGAAATGGTATTTGAAACTATCTTCAGCCCTCAAGGATGTTGGGTTTCAACAATCAAAGGTAGACTATTCATTATTTGTCTGATAGCACAAAAACTGTTTCACTGCACTCATTGTATACGTTGATGATATAATATTGGTAGGAAACAATTTGTAACACATTGAAGACACAAAGCAGTTTATATCCATGCAATTCAAACTTAAGGATCTCGTTCAACTCAAATATTTCTTGGGCATGGAAGTGGCGAGGTCACGGAGAGGTATTTCTCCATCTCAAATGAAAGGAAATATGCATTAGAGATACTTGAAGATGCTGGGTTTTTGGGAGCAAATCCAACAAGGTTCCATATAGATCAAACTTGATTCTTACACAATCCGATGGAGACCCTTTGAGTGATCCTTCTGTAAGAGTTTGTATACAAATAGTGGGAGTAGTCCCACATCTAAAATGTATATGGAAGATGAAAGGTTTATAAGTGTTTTTCTAAACACTTATATTAAATTGGAAATAGCAAGTGGGCTTGGGCTTGGATGTGTGGTTGTCATGATAATTAATATATTTAATATATATTAATTGTTCAAAGACGGGCCTTGAGCCTTGGGGCTCTTGGGGTTTGTGAGACATTGAATAAATGTCTTATTTTTGAAAAACATTTTTTGATTTTATTTTCATTTGAAATAGAAGGGTTATGTCTGATCAACATACCCCTACATATTTAACTGAAAATTGAAAAACGTTTGGAAATAAAACCACCATTTTTTCATTCTTCATATATAAAAACAGAGAAGACACTTGAAGAAAAAATATACATAAAATTCGAATTTGATAAAATTCTCTACATACAAACTTGTTGATCCTTGAAAACGAACACCAAGTAAGTTCGCCAGGGATCAGATTTTCAGTGCAGAATCTTCGATCATCAGATTGTTGAATCATGGTGGCAGACGTCTGAGGAACTACAAGCACAAGAGTATGGGTGAATTTCTGCTATAGGACATAGCCTTCTGTGCTAGCCTCAATCTATAAAGTCAGTGTGCTGTTTTGGTTTTTTGATTACTTGCATGATAAGTTTTCTGTTTGTTTGATATTGATTACTTGTTTTAAGTTTCTGGTTTTGATTTGTATTACATTTACAAGTTTCTGTTTAAATAAAAATAATTACATTCGTTGATTGTTCTTTAAAAAATCTATAGCAGAAATTCGATGGAACAATCTGCGAATGTTGTGAAGCCTCATGTTGAGAAACCAGACAAGTTCAAAGGACTGGATTTCAAACGATGGCAACAGAAAATGTTGTTTTATCTAACAACATTGAACCTTGCACATGTCGTCAAGGAAGAATGCCATATGGCAGAAGGAGATAATATTCTTGCAGAAAAACTCAATGCAATTGATGCATGGGAACACAATGAGTTTTTATGTAGGAATTATATTTTGAATAGCATTGATGATTTTTTGTATGATGTATACAGATATTATAAGACTGCCAAGGAACTATGGGAATCCCTGGAAAATAAATATAAGATCGAAGATGTTGGTTCAAAGAAATTCATTGTTGGGAAATTCCTAAAGTACCAAATGGTGGATTCAAAAACTGTTGTCAACCAAGTCGAAGAATTACAGATTCTTATCCATGAACTTGTGGCAGAAGGCATGGTACTACCGGTACAGTTTGCTTTCAGATTTGTGATAGAAAAATTACCTCAATCTTGGAACGATTTCAAGATACATTTGAAGCATAAAAAGACTGATATGTCAATGGAGGACCTGGTTCTCAAACTGAGGGTGCAAGAAGATCACCGCAAGAGTGAAGAGCTGAATGTTTCAGAATTTGAATCCAAAGCGAATGTCATTGAGAGTGGAGGGGTGTCAAAGCCTAAGCCTCAAAACAGAAGAATAATGGAACAATAAATGGAAAGATAAAATCAGAAAGCTGTTACTGCAAAAAAGGGAAGAATTTCAAGGGAATTAAAGGTGCTTGTTGGGTGTGTGGAAAAATTGGACATCAAGCATTAGACTGCCGCCATAAGAAAGGAAATCTGGGTCCAAATGATAAGAACAGTAACAAACAAGCAAATATTGTTGAAGAAGAATTTGTTGGTGTTATTGTTTCTGAAGTCAATTTATTGACTGACAGTAAAGATTGGTGGATTGATACTGGTGCAACAAGGCATATCTGTGGAAACAGGAATATGTTTATCACCTACACTCCTAACAATGGCGATGAAAAGCTATATATGGGCAATGCAACTGCTGCAACTATTGCTGGAAAAGGGAAAGTGGTTCTGAAATTCACTTTCCGGGAAAGAACTTGCTCTTATGGATGTACTACATGTCCCTAAAATTACTAAAAATCTTGTCTCTGGTTCTGTTTTAAACAAGAAGGGTTTTAAACTTGTATTTGAATCTAAAAAATTTATTCTCACTGGGGGAAACATTTGTAGGAAAGGGCTACCTCTCTGAAGGGCTCTTCAAACTCAATGTAATTGTTGATGCTACTATTAATAAAATAAATAAGGCTTATGTTTACTTGCTTGAATCTTAAAACAAGTGGATATGTCACGGTGTTACAAAATTACAGAGAGATTGAAATTCTATTATTAATTTGTTTATAATGAAATAATTTTATTTTTTAATTAAATGATTTATTCTTTAATTTATTTAGTAGTTTTCATTTTCCTTTAATAAATAATTTTATTCATTAATTTTATTTAGTAGTTTTCATTTTCTATTTTTATAGAGATTCTATAATGGAAGGATTCTTTATCAGCCATTAGATTATAATGAAATGATCTGAGCTGCCAATTAAGCCACATAAAGATAGCATTTGGATACATTATCTCTCTTAATCATAATCATTGGTTGCCTTCTCTTTCCTCCCACACCATTGTACTTTATAATATAAATTGCTTTGCTATGAATAAAATAAGTGCAAAATATATTTTCCTTCACCAAAATAATTTTCTTCTATCAGGGCCATGTTTAGAGTCCCCAAAAACTGAAAGTCTCCCTAAGGAATAAAGTTTGTTTTTACAATAAGGGAAATTATCAGAATTGGGCATTTCAAATATGTTTTATCAAATTTCCACATAAAATTTTCCTTTATAAAAATGTGCAAATACACCCTCATTTAAATATGTGGTAATAATATATAAGGCCAGTCAAATACAAAATTTACAATTGAAATCCAAATCCTCATCTTTACCTAGGCACAAGACATTGACCTTCAAGGCTTGACCACCAAGTCATAGGATTAAAATTATTCTGGTATTAATTTCTTAAGTTGCACTAAATGAAAATAGAAAACATTATTCTTATAAAAAAATAGGATACAAAACATTGAGAAAACATCAAATAAATAAATATTATTATATTTTTAATAATAATAATTTTTAAAAATTAATTACAAAAAAAATGTATATGAAAAAAAGAATAATATAATTAATTTAAACAACATAAAAGATAACCTAAGTTTGGTCATTGGTTCATTCAGAGCCTATTTCTATCATATATATAAAATTCATAAACCAGGGCTATAATAAATGCAATTTATTACTTTGATTAGCTTAGCAAACATATCAATAAATAATAATACACTCACAAATAAAATCCATACGATTTATTGATATGTCTATAAATGAAGTAATTTTTTGGAATCATCGTTATATATATGACGTGGTATTACTAACCAATAAATATATAATATATAAAATTATATTAAATATAAATATCATTTAATTTAATTATTTTTTACTATTTAATGCACACAACAAAACATAATTAAGTTTTAGTAAAAAAAAATTATGTAATAAAATAGCCAGGTCATCAATAAATAAATAAATAACAATTAACACGTCATTTTCATCACCACGCCATTAGTATCACACAATTCGAGAGTCCCGTTTTGCCAATTCGTCGGTATAATGGAAGCGAGCGGCAACAAAGGGTGCAAACTTTCACCGCTCGTGAAAATATAACAGCTTCATAATATTTTTTGGCTCACAAACACCAAACCTAAATCCATTAGTGCCCGCTTGGAGAGTATTTGAAATCATAATAAAAATAATTTCTCATTGTTATTTAACAATCTCTTAATAGTAGGCTCAAAACCGTTAGTTAATTAAATTAATAGACATAAGACTTAGTTTCTCGACTGAGGTTCACTTTCCCTGATAAAGATCCCATTTATTTGAAATATATAAAATTGTATAATGGATGCTTTAATAATCTATTGTATTTTAAATTAAGGTTTCTATAATAATAAGCATATTCTAATACATAATTTATATTGAAGGCTTATATGTGCATGAATCGGTGCCGTTGTGTTTTGTAGAATTGATATTTTTGATAAAAACATTAGATGAATATGTTGCATGACTTACTTTGTTTTATCAACGTATCTACATCATTTGAATCTATGAACTGACTATTTGCATGGAAAACTAGAAAAGATTCCAAACGAAGGGATATGAAGCAAAATATAAAATATTTTGAAATTTAGATAGAATACATGCGCTTCAAAATTTTGCAGCCTCAAACAACATGCTTGAAGGAACTATCCCTTCTTCGATAGGCTTGCTTAAATTGCTACAGATTATTAACTTGGCCAACAACAGTCTATCTGGATCAATTCCTATCGAATTAAGTCATCTCTTCGATTTGAGGTACTTGAATTTGCAGGGGAATAGATTGAATGGTGAAATTCCTTCGGAGCTTAACAACTTGGTTCAGCTTGAGACACTTGACTTGTCGATAAACAACCTCTCAGGGAGCATAAGCCTTCTAAATAGCAGGTTAAAGAATCTTGAAGCTCTGGTTCTTTCTGATAATGATTTGACAGGAAGAATCCCAATCAACTTCTGCCTCAAGAATTCAAGCTTGCAACAACTTATTTTAGCTCGAAACAAGCTCTCCGCTTTACAGGAAGTTTGCCTCCTGAAATTGGAGACTTGTGTAACTTGGAAAATCTTTATCTTTTTAACAACATGATCAAAGGCGGAATTCCAGTGGAACTTGGCAAGCTTGGGCTACTGCAAAAGGCTTACAACGGTGGTCACAACCTTGTTACCAATGCGTTTGTGCTTAGCTTTTGGTACTTGGATCAGCTCGGTATGGCATCAGTTTATGATACTAAAATATACCGCAGGCCTTCACTAATAGGCAGGAATTATGGTTTACTCCACACAACCACCTATGTACCAAACCCAGACTGCTACAGGTAATTGAAACTCGTAGTTCTATTAAATTCTCATGAAACTTAGTAGTTTGCCATTACTGTCTTAAATACGTGCATAACTGGTCTTTGCTTTAATATGAATGATCATGACTCTAGGAACCACAAGAATTATAATCACAAAAACTAGAATAACCAGAATGAGCACTAACCTCCCTCAAGAAATAATAATAGTTAGTTCAAATGTTACAACTGTGGCAAACTAGGGCGTCTTACCCGGAACTACCGGTTAAAGAGTTTAGCTTCCAAACCACTATAGCGGCTAGAACTGGTGATGTGAAATTTAAACTTTATAAAATATAGAAGAATTGAGAACCTATAACTTTGGGTATCGTAGTAGTTAAACATATAAATTTTATTATTTATATGAGAATAATATTTCTATGAAGGAAAAATTTCTTTTAATTAAGAAATAGTGGGGGCTCGACCTCCAATGATAAATTGGAAATAGCGGGGGTTTTATCTCTAATATTTCACTTATGGTTTTAACGTGATTAAAAGTGACAAATTTTTTTT
The DNA here is from genome assembly GCA_019454045.1 of Zanthoxylum bungeanum. Lineage (NCBI taxonomy): Eukaryota > Viridiplantae > Streptophyta > Magnoliopsida > Sapindales > Rutaceae > Zanthoxylum > Zanthoxylum bungeanum. Next base: position 14,428 of record SKCR01048230.1, read on the forward strand.
TCATAAAGTTTGTAAACAACATGTGAAATATTTATATATTGATATGTTTATTTTCTATATGCATGTTGTTAATTTTGTTGAAGTCTATGTTGTCTTCTAAATTTGTAATGAAAAACTTAGAAGAAACTAGTATAATTCTCGGAATTAATTTACTAGGTCAGAAAAAATGAAATATAATAATAAATTTACATGTACTCCTTAAGGCTCTAGTGTAAAGTTGTTCAAGAACATTGGTGACAATGTTACACAATTTGAATATGCGAATAACATTGGTAACTGACATTATATTTTGGTTACACTAGACCTGACATTGCATATGTCGTAAGATTACTATGTAGATTTATTAGTAGACCTGGTATGAGCATTGATATGCTATTGAGATGGTTATAAGGTACCTGAAAAGGACCATGAACCTAGAATTACATTATTAGAGGTTTTCCGCTGTCTTTGAAGGATATAGCGACGTTAATTGGAACACTCTTTCAGATGATTCCAAGCCAAGCCGGTGAGACATGTACCATATCCTATTTACTTTATTGTCTTTCTTTATTGTTGCCTTTATTTTATTGTCATTTATTTACCGTTTTTCTTACTGCACTATTACTATTATCTGTATTTTGTACTTATTTATCTTTCTGCTTTACAAAGAACGTCCGACCATACATAGTTCATGTCTGGCCGGACATAAATGACACAAAAAAATAAGGGGAATCCCTCACTTACCATGAATTTAGCCATAGCTAAAAGCTTGAAACAACAAGTTTTCTCTGAAAACGTCGTGGGTATTTCATTAAGGAAGACAAAGAGTTTACATATTAAAAAAAATAAGCCCTAATAGGCTTGAAATGGCTAAAATGCTCTTAGTGGAAGAAATTGATAAAAAGCCTAAAAACTACCCTTAGCTTTTAGTCAAGCATGTCTCCAAAGGTCATTTCCCACTTAAGGTAACCTAAAACAAAGATTAAAAACTAATCTTACTTAAGCAATAATTGAGGTACTTATACAAGCTACTAATTGACGTGCTTACTGAATAAGCAAGGTTCTAAGCATAATTAAGTCTAATGACCTTGTTGACTAGCTTAATTACATCAGAACTAAAGTCAACATATCAAACAAAATGATAAAATAACACAAGGTTTGGTCAAATTACAAAAGGGTAAAAGTTAGGCCAAATTCTTCAAATAGGTCTGTCTTCAAAATGGCTTGTGAGCATCACTCTGATATGCTTTGGGCCAATTGAAATAGCTTTGGGTCCTTTCCATTGAAGTCCACATGGTCTCTAGTGTGTTTCCGACTTTTCTGTTACAATCAACTATGAAACTATAAGCTAGTCCTGCCACTACTTCTCTGATCTTCTTGGCATTCTATCTTGTGATTGGCTCTTCATGTATTTTTAATGATTCCACCCTGTTGTTGGTCATGTCCCTTGGTTCTCCAAATGTGTCTTGATTCACGTCATCCTCCTTCACACCATTGCTTTGGAGGCAGCTTAAATGATCATCAACAAGTTGTTACTTTTACTATCACTATTCAATAATTTATGTCAAAGAAAGATCATTAGCTTTCCATTTTGATCATTTCATGGCTAGCCTTCAGTATTATTTATTTCCTAATGAAATCTTTTACCTTCGTTCCACATCCGTCAATGGAGGACTGGCTCTACGCGGATTCTTTCAGTTTAAAAGCTTAAAGGATATGAGGAAAAAAATAGCCCCCACATGCTTCCGTTACTATTATGGCACTCATTCAGCTCACTACATGAACAATCAAGATTCAAGAGGATATGATATATGACTTCCAATATTGCTAGCAAGTTTTGAATTTTCCCAGATGAATAATCATAATTTAGAGGATTTTCATTATTTTTTTAGTGTATGTATGTACAAATTTTGTTAACCTCTTGTATTCTTGTAACTTATATGAATGTTTTCAATAAACAGGAAAAAATATTTGGTATATTTAACATAGTTTTCTCCAATGGTTCACATTGCAATGGCTTGAAAGTGAGTGAACAATGGTCGTATCTTATCTTTTGGGTGATTTTTAATCCAAAATATTAGGTTTTAAGTGTTTGTAATTTTGTGATGAAACTTATCCGATTGAGTTGTAATGGTTTCAGCATATTTTTAGAGATATTTAGATAGTTATAGGATTTTATATTTGAAAGCATGTTCAAACACATCTTCTCCAGTGCTGGTGTGTGAATCACGTGTGAAAGGAGGTTCAAACTCTCAATCCAGAGAGCTGGTGTGCGGAGCACGTGCAAAATGAGGTTCAAACTCCCATTATACATGTATGTACGTTCGAAGTGCATTCTAAAATAGATTCAAACTTCGAACGCTAATGCGTATTTTGCTTGAAAATGCGTTTTTAATTTGAAGGCTAAATTAAGTTTTGAAAAATCCTAACTTGTAAATACAAAGTATAACATTCTTTTACAATTGAAGAATCATAGAATATATCCTAGAAACCTCCTCAATCTTCATAAATCCTTCCATTGAGATTTAAATATAAAGTTCTATATGATTTCTTTATTGAACTATCAAAACACCAAAACAAATCCTGAAAACCAATGGAGGCTTATGGGAGATTTGTTTGTCGGAGTTCCGACTATGGAAGAATGTAATATCCTGAATTGGAAGTTTCTCAGATCAAAGTTGAGGTTTCAGAATGAAATGATATTGGAGAATACGAGTTTGAGTGTTGAAAAATATGTTGAAATATTTTAAAGTGGGATTTCGTTACATTATAAATCGTGTAACTCGAAAAGATCGATTACGAGAATTTTTGGATATATTTATTATGAGAAAATTTTCATATTTTGGGTAGAAAAATAGCAAACAAACTCTGATTTACTTAATTTTTAATCTATTAGAAATATCTTTCGAAGACGAACAATTTTTGTGTTGAATATTTTTCGAAAATTTCATCAGGAGGGCCTAAAAAATGCATAATTCTGAAAGAAACCAATAATAAAGACCAAATTATAATTTAGCAGGGGCTGTTTTATAATTTACAGAAAATTCCTATATAAACCCCAAATTTCCAGAAATTGCAAACTAGAACAAAGTTTCCATTCACCCCACAACCGACCCCATTACATTCTTGAGAGAGAAATGAGATGGGGCTGGAAAAAGTCAGTCCAGCCACCTCCACAAGTGCGCAACTAGCCCATCACGGTCATTCAGGTCACGTCCACCTGAAGGTGGCTGCCATTCATCCAGGGGAGCCGTGGATGGTTACAGAATGAGGAGAAAAAGTCATCCATGGTTTTTCAATCCAGTTTCATTCAACCACTTCACAGTTCGAACCACTTATAAAATTAAAGCCTCTATGAGTACTATTAGCCTATGGGCCCGGTTTGTTGATTGGTTGCTCGGATTTTTCGTTATGAGGGAAGAAAGATTCTTGAATTTTGGGTTTCAGAGTTCAGATGATCCATTTCTAAATCCATTGGTTCCTACGTGTTAGTGGAGTCCCAAGGATCGTATTGATGGCCTCGAAACTCGGTAAGAACCCCCAAATCAAAATTTCAATTTTTGGCTTGTTTCGGAAACTTTACATAATTGTTTGGATGCTCCCAGTAGCAAATGTGTGTTATGAAATTATAATTTGATGATAGATATGTGTTTATTATGTATGAATGGCAATGTTCGGAATCGATTCGAGATGACGTAGAAGTTTCTCAGTAAACCTCAAAATTGTGTAGGTTGATATTTAAGTTAACTGAGTGATATATATATAGGTAAATTATGGTATGTTTTAAATGGTTGAATGCTTCTGGAATGATTTTCGAAATGTTTTCAAAAACTTTTAAGAGGATTTTTCGAAAACATATAATTTGTGGAATTGAGCTTGTGTGTTATTTTATAACATTATGTTATGATGTATTATGAGTATTAAATTTCTAATACATGATAAAAGAGTTTGAATTTCAAAGTTCAAATAATTTGGATATTACCAATCCCGCTTACGGTTTTGTTTAAAGTTCCGATTTTGTATTCTAGTATATAAGTATTTGAAGAAGATTTTGTATAATAAGAATGTAAGGAATAGTATGAAATTTGAAAGACTTTCAGTATAAGTTCAAGAATAATGATTCTTTGAAGTTCAAAGTTATTTGTTCGAGTTATTTTCCAATGACTATACTGTTATAGATTTCCACATATTTCATTATAATATTTTAGAGACTTTCTGACAAACTTATATAAAAATATAATTTTATGTATATATAACTATTATCAAGATCTATTCTTGTCTTTTATGTTATGAGTGTGGTTACTTGCTGAGTTTTATAAATCACACCACAACAGTTTCCTAGTTTTGTAGGTTGGTAACAAGATTGGTTAGCCACACAAGTCTTTGGAAATTAATTCTCGAGACGACGGTAGGCAACCAGATTGGTGCTTTAAGTGTCAATCCGTATCGTATTTATGACATGTTCATGAATATAAGAAAATAAAATATTCAATACGAAAAATGTAGCGCCTCGATCAGTCCGGTCATACCCGATATAGTGAATCATCATGCATGACATGCTAGAATTCATAAAATAATATAAAAATAGGTTTCACACCTTAGGAATCTCGTCCGGAGGTCTCGGACAAATTTTCAATTTTAGCACATTTACTATTAATCTGAGTCAACATGTAGTTGTTTTATATTTCAACCCTAAATTTTTCATCTGATCTCGGATGTTTATGAATTTTATATCATCGGAAAGATAGGACCGATACCCATAATTTTCGTGTTGAATATTATTCCAAACTCAGACCAGAACCAAGTCAAAAAGTACTATTTCCTTGAATGCTATAGTAACTTCCGTGGCTGCCTCATGATTTTTCCACTTGGCACTTTAACCATTTCTTTCTCAACAAAAATCAACCCCAAGTATAAATACTCTTACAATTCATTCATCACTTCAAAGGATGAAGCAAAAAACGTGAAAGGAGCAACATGAAAGCTCTCAATTTTATTTCTTCATCTCTACGCCATTTTTGAGTAAATGGTGATGATTTCCAAGTCACATTCCATGCAAGTAAGCTTCTTTTTCTTCTTCCTTCCTATAATCTTCAGTTTATGGCATGAATTTTCTTCCCCTAAATTCAAACTAGAAGAGCCCTATAAATTTATTTTTGCATTTTAGCTTTAAAAGTATTCCTAGCATACTTATTTAAGCATTTCATGATAGCATTGAGCATGGATTGAGCTTCTTTTTGTAAATGCCCAGTTTTTCCCCAAGAATAAAGGGCTGGCCGAATTCTCCATTTCATTAGGGGTGATGTTTTTATTTCTTTGATGATAGTTGATGATGTTGCATGCTTGGAATGATGTTTTGGTGTGAGATGAATTTGATTAGTTGGAAACTTCAAAGGTGCATATATATGTCTATAGCCGAATATTAAGGGGATTTCTTGGGACTTTGTTTTGTTCTTTTGATGAAGAATGATGATACATGCTTAACCATATATTATGCGTGCGTTGCTTGAGGATTGAGATGAGAAAATCCAAGTTGCCTTTAAACCCCTTTTGTCAAAATTCATTATGTGTGTGGGGGATGATACTTTGTTACTTTGATGATTACTTAGGATGTTTTATGATTAAATGTGATGTATTAGTATGAGTTGTATTGATTATATAAAGAAAAGTTCAAAAGTGGTAAAACTAGTGTCTTGGCTAAATGGTGTTCATGTGTTGAAAAGTTGATCTTGTGATAATGATGATGATAGATATTGGTTCATGTATCTAGCGATGTTTTAGCTTGAGTCTATATTATTTGGTGTTGGGAATTTTAAGATTTTGAATTCTGTCTTGGCCGATTGTAGGGTGTTATTGTGAGGCATTTATGTTTTGTATTTTTGAAGACCATTCATGTCGTAGGAAATGTTATAGCATAAGACATGTTGAAATAGTTATGAATGTTTCATAAATTAGTTTATTTTCCATATGGACAAATCTTGGGTAATAAAAGGGGAAAATGTTTTTATGTTTAAATTGTTTTAAGGATAATAACTTATGACTAAGTATTATGGTTTGAGTGGAATTTAAATTTAAATTGAAAACTTAAATAGTGCAAGTGAGTGTGATGCTGGGATTTATGTTGGTTAAACTTGGTGAGTAGTTTGCTTAAAGTGAGATGTTGGCAAGTTGATGAATATATTATAATGACTTGTAATGATAATAAATACTTGAGTGTGTATGCTTTAGTCTTAGCTACATAAGATTCTTGGATGTGTATGCAAGTGATGAAGATAATGGATATGTAAGTTTGTTGATAGGTATTTAGACCAAATAGTTGACTAAATGATAAGGCCAAGTTGGGCATTAGACCAAATAGTTGACTAAATGATAAGGCCTAGTTGGGCATTTTGTAGATAGCTGGTATTGGGCATTTCAAGTGGCTATATCGGCTATGCCGAAATGCCCCATCAACAAGTCTATAAGCATTAGCAGATTAGCTAAGTTAAATAGCATGTTCATGCATCCACAAACCAAATTTAGTTTCTTTAGCTCAGGTATGCTAACCATACTTGAACACAGGTTCAATAGTCACCTCGCAGATTCTATGGCCTTATTCAGGCACGTCGGTGAAACAACATTAGTCTGTGAGTGGATGCTATCCTTTCTTTTTGCTTCTCTGTTTTATGCTATCTCTAAACTTGTGCAATCAGTTTCTTATACTTAGTTTATAATTTCTCTTATGCCTTCAGATATGTTAATTCAGTTTAAGTCATTTGATATCGTCCATGCCTTTAATTTATAACTTCATTTTTTATATTTGTTTTATGTATTCAGGTTATGTAGCCATACCAGTCTTCAGTTCATATGTCAGTCTATGTATCACAGCTTATATATTCAGTTCTTAGTTTTTAAGTTTAGTTATGCCATGTATTTCACATATATGTCTCATGTCATAACATGCATCAGTTTTAGTTCTTCATAATTCACAGTGCATTCATAGACTTGTAGTTCAAGAATTCAGCATCTTCGCCAGTTGTGTTTTCAAAATAGACTTATCAGTCTCAAGTTAGTCATGAATCATACATGTCCATTTTCAAAACTAATTTTTCAGTTTTCATGATTATGACTCGTTATTATGCTTTTGATATTTTAAAATGAGTTCTTTTCTGATTTTTTTTATAGATTGGGGGAAAAACCCAATCTCAAAGATTATGACATGGAATTGATGAAATATGGAATTGACAGATACAGCAGACGTGTGCACATGTAGTTTTAGGACTAGAGGGACGACGATACGTAATTACCCTATATCTTAGTTTCAAGTTCAGGATGACAGCATTGATTATCGCTCATAACTCTAGTTCAGTGACTTGGGGGACGACGATACGTAACGCCCCAAGGCACTAGTTTAGGCGTATGGGGGGACGATGATACGTAACGTCTCTATACGTCAGGTTTTCTACCAGATACAACAGCCATGTGCACATGTAGTTTCAAGATTAGAGGGACAACGATACATAACTCCCCTATATCCTAGTTTCAGGGCCAGGATGACAGTATTGATTAGCGCTCCTGACTCTAGTTCAGTGACTCGGGGGACGATGATACGTAACGCCCCAAGACACTAGTTTAGGTGTATGGGGCGACGGCGATACGTAACGCCTCCATTTGTCAGGTTTTCTATAGATTCTACAATTACTTGACATTTCATATTTTCAACCATGATTTCTACAGAGATTTTTTAGAATGAACCCAATTTATATTTTATAAGTTGAGGCTTTTTACAGATCTTCCAGTTACTTGAGATTTCAGATTTTCACATCAAGATTTCCATATAGATTTTCGAGATTGAACCAAGTTTATATTCTATGAGTTCAGAAGCAGTTTTTACAACACTATTGATTTTAATATCGATATTCAGATATGAATTTCATGCTTTCATAATTAATTACATTCTTAAAAGTAATGCTTCTATGTCATGTTACGTTACAACTTCAGCTATGCATGTCATGATTTCCGATAGTCATGTCTAGCTCATGTAGACTGTTGATTTAGGTCATTCAGACTCAGGTCAGCATATAGCATTTTAGCTTATGATTGTTTCAGGTTCGTAGGTTGCGGTTCATATAGTCAATCCTAGATTTCATTATTCATGCACGAGTTATATTAGAACCAAGCCACCACAGGTTTGGGATGGCTTTTGCCACGGGTATGGGTGGTTGGTTATAACATGTATTAGTTCATGATCATTGACCACATGTAGTTTTCAATTTATGCAGCCATCATATTAGCTCATGCATCTGTAGTTCAGATAGTAAAGTGTAACTTATGCATTCAATTAGATATTTAGATTAGATCATGCATTCCAGGCCAGATAATCAGATCAGACCATACCGTTGGACAATTATGACCCATAACATCACTATTTGTAAAAGATATTGTACTTTTATACAAATTAACTATGTGACAAAAGGAAATTGCTATTTTATCATTATTGTAATTGTATTACTTGGATATATATAATGATAAAAGTCCATATGGTTAAATCGGATTAATAAGATATGAGACAATATTAATCCACGAACGGTTTAATCATTAAATATCCATAGTCGTAGTATTATCGAGAATGGATATCATAATGCAGAATAGACTAGTATTACACTTGTGCGCGTTATGGAAGCTTAACAGTATAGTTCTCATATATTTAGGTATTGGATACTTATGTAAGTGTAATAAGAGGTTCTATTAGCTGTTGGACCGGGAACAGTTTCGCTCTAGATAGACCCCCTCAGAATCTCATTGGTAGTATGACTATGTGTCTATGGGAATCCGAATCAGGGTAGGTGTATGTGATCTTTAACCTGAGACTTACATCGCTATTACTTGCGACAATCAGTTTACTTTGATATTGGTCGTCTGGAGCTTTAACAGGTTCTGTGTACCTCTATTGGGTTTACTGAGAATCGTAGTGTATTGGATGAGATGTCAAGATGGGAGTATCACTTCAGTCATATGGAGATGATGGTCACACAGGATACGGAACTAGTACTCTTAAAAGCTGCAGCTATCGGGTAAGTATGACTAGGTCATGACTTTCAAATTACAGAGACTAGTTACTCGGGATCCGATATATGCTTCGTACGGAGCAGACACAGAGCCAGCGCTAGGCCTAGCATGTGACTGATGAGCGGAAAATATATCAATATTTACCGCCCATTTTACTTAATATTTTGTTTAGTTTCTCGGGTTTGATGAACGTTTTGATGTGTTTTAGTTTATTTTGCAGATAAAATAATATTGGGACACAATGAAATCATTTAGGACGAAATGTGGGTCAAATAAGGGCAAAAATTGGACTTGACATTAATTTTGGAGATTGGAAACTTGAAAGGGCGTTTTAACGAAGTGCAGTTTTGGAAATTCCAATTTTGCGCATCTGTCGTATTTTGGGCATAACGTTTTACTCCGATATCGGATTGAGCTGATTCAAGTTCCAGATTAAAGAAGAATCAAAGATCTACAACTGTGAAAAACAAAATAATTTCGAATTCTGAATATTTCATGCCCGAAATTGATGAACCATCCAGAAGTGTGTTTTGTGTAATTATTAAAGTCATTTTCAATCATTTTCAAAGCAAAAAATAAATTAATAAATAAATAATAAAAATTATCAAACCACCAAACATGATAAGCAATTAGTGGAGCAATTAATAATGGATTTGGTGGAGCAATTAGTGGAGTAATTAATAATTGATTTGGTGGATGATTTGATGGAGGTAAAATTTTGCCTATAAATACCAAGTCATTTCATTTGTAAATTCATACTTTCTTCTAAGAAATTCCTTAAGAATACTAAGAAGATTGTATCTTGTTTGTTTATTTACAGCTTTCAGTAATTAATTTCCGCTTTCGCACTTTCTTTTCTTTACTTTTCAGTTTTTACTTTCCGCAATTTACTTTTACGCACAATACTTTTCTTTCTTTAATTTTCAGTTTTTACTTTTCAGTAATGAGGAGGTAACTCCCTTTGCTGGGGTAAAAGGTAAAACTTTTATTACTAATATTTAGATTAATCCCCCTTAATTATAATATATAAACTAGTTAAAACCTGACTTAACGAGGATACCACCATATTGGTCGGTTGGTAATTATTTAAATTGGTTTTAACCTGACTAAACTGGATACCGTCTGATTGATCGGTTGGTAATTAATTATTAATTTGACTTAATCTGGATACCGCCTATATGGCTGGTTGGTAATTATCATGCAAAGTTAATATATTATATTAAGGGAGATATCTAAAATAGAAGTAATAAAAGTGGATCTTTTTATCTCAGCATTTTCTTTTATTGTAATTTTACTTTATTTACTTTCAGCAATTTACTTTTCAGCAATTTACTTTTCAGTAATTTACTTTCAGCATTTACTTTTCAGTATTTAATTTTCAGTATTTAATTTCAGCATTTACTTTCAGCATTTATTTTTCAGCATTTAATTTTCAGTATTTAATTTTCAGTATTTTACTTTATGTCTTTTATTTTATTTAAGTTTTTTTTTTACTACCCGTAAATATGTGTCGTAACTAAGCCAATTATCTGGGGTTGTGATGAAATCCAATATCACCGATTTATAAGGAGTTAAATTATAGTTTGGGTAATTTAAAGGTTTATTTATTAAGTCTTAAGCTTAATGCGTCTTGTTAATTGGCCACTAATAAGATTGATGTGGTAAATCTAAAATAAACTTGACAAATGAATTTTAGGTTTCAGCCTTAGACTTAATAGCCCACGATCTCCCTTGAGGATAGATAACCCTTTAATAGATTTCCTTACAGGATAGACATATACCTGTCAGGCGGGGTAGCCATAATTGGAACTTAAACTTAATGAATCCAGATAATTTGGTTGACATAGACATATGGTTCAATTGGGTTAAACTGAGTATTTGTGTTTGACCATCGACAGAGGCTTTTGCATAATTTAGTGTTCCAGGTTGGTAAACCGATTTATTACACAAACATAAAATAACCACTTCATCTTTAAAATGATATTGGAAGAAATCACAACCCTATATAGTTTTTAATATTGAATTTTTTTAAACCTACATTCGAGCAATTTTATTTACTTGTTTTTAAATTCAAAACCTTCATCATTTCAAATCAATCAATCAACCTGTTAGATACTAGTAATCATTTGACCTCATAAAATTAATAGATTAGGTATTAAGTCCTCGTGGGATCGATACTTTTTTATCTACTTGAACGATACGTGCGCTTGCGTTATACGCATGTGTAAGCACCGGTCAGTGACATGAGATACTGGATCGTATTACGCATTACCTTGTATTACTATGCCTGATACAGATTATATTCCTCGGCGAATATTTCTGGAGAATTGGGTAGGCACGGTGCTTTGTTAGAAGCCAACCATGTCTTGTAAATCGGTGAGAACGTGGTACGGGGTACGCACATATCGGATAGTCCGACAATCAAATGTATTGCCAACATATCCAGGAATCTCTTGGGTCGCTTCCCAAAGATTCACCAATAACATTTGACTCATATAGAATTCATCTGGGATTAGTTGCAGTAAGAATTAATTTGGGATTAAATTCGTATAGAAGAGAGAATGCGATTAATTTGGAATTAATCGATAAAATAAATTTAATAGTTAAATTGGATTTTTCTATTTAATTTATTAATTTGGGCTAAAATAATATATCGGATATATTAATTGAAATTGGATTTCAATACGAAATTAAATTTGGATTTTAATTCGAGCGAACGAATTAATTTATAATTAATTCATAAGCGACTATCGTAATAATTTTGCTAGGCATAAATATTTAATTAAATTAGATTTAATTATAGCGCGACGACAAATTCATTTAATTTGGAATTAAACGAACCCGGGCCCAAGCTAAGTTGTGTGTTGGAGAAGCCAACTTAAATTTGAAAATTAAAAGTGGTGGGACCACTTGACTTACATCAACTTTAGACATTTGATGGAAGTAGTTGGGCTTTAATTAATTGAAATCATTTAATCACACAACAACCAAGTCTGGAACTATTCACTCATCTCTCTCTTTTCTCTCTAATTGTCGATTCTTCCTCTCATGGGAATGAAATTTTTGCTTCAAAATTTCTTACAAGCTAGCACTTGGAGAGTTTTATGAGGTGTTAGGGAAACTCACTCTAGGGTTTTACAAAAAATCAACAAGCTTTGAGCTTCATCATACAAAGGAATTTTTGAAATTCTCTCCAAACCAATGTAAGTAATTCCGCAACTTTACTTGGTTAATTTCATACAATAAATCATGTTTAGGATCTTGGAAGCATGTCTTAGAGACTAATAATGGTATCAGAGCCTTCTAAACTTGATTTTGAATTATAGGGTTTATAAACTTTAATTTAGGGATTTGTTGCTTGGAGCATGAAAATTCAAAATTGAGTGTTTGGTTGATGTTAGATGATAATAACTTAGAGTTGTTCATCATTGGATTATTGAAAAAATGATTAGATCAAATTTCCCCAATTTTCCTCACATGATAGAAAATTACCCTAGTTATATTCATGGTGATTTTTTAAAATTCGACACTTGGATGTGTTAATGGCATGAAATAAATGTTGAATGTTGATTTAATTGGATTGGAATCAAATTAGACATTAAATTCTTATAATTGCCGTGAATAATGCATGTTGTTGGAGACTTGATTTTGCTTCAATTTGTGTTTGGACATAAATTGGAATGATTAAGCATGATTAATTAGATTAATTAATATTTTAGAAATATTAGATTAATTAATAAGTTATGTTAATTACATTTAAAATTAGAATAATGTGATATTTGGAATATTGTATTAATGAAATTAGTCCTTAAAATACTAATTGAGCTAATTTGGTTATATTTGGATTAATGGGCTTGGTTGGGCCAAGTATGGTTGTGGACAATTGGGTTGGATCCAATTGGGCCTAAACCATTTCCATAAGAAGTCCAAAATATGATTTTGTGCCTTTAATATTTAATTGGGCCTAATGGGTCAAAATTAATTTTTGGCATAGGGTGATTCCTAAATGGGCCAAGGCATTATGGGTTTGATCCATAATGGCCAAAAGCTCATGCCTAAAGAATTAATTAAAAGCCCATTGGACCTAATAAAATTGGCATTGGATGTTAATTGGGCATTTGAGACCCATTTGGATTGGATTTGGAATCCAAGTCTATAAAGGCATTAATATTATAAGTGTAATTGTTTAATTTGGAATTAAACTTGAATTAGTACTGAATACAATTAAAATTGGATTTAATATTGTAGTTTGATATAATTCAAGAATACTTACTTTGAGTATTTATTCTTAAACGAGTTGGACTTGTGCAAATCAAATCGTTGAATGAACATTGGATGGTCATTAATTGAAGAATTAATTAATTGGATTAGATTGATTAACAACATGCTATGTGTGAATACTTGGATGTATTTGTTGAATAATGTATATCGGATGGATATTAGATGGGTGGGGGCAATTTTGGAAATTATTGTAAATATGATATTTATTTGAAATTGGACCTGCGTGTCCAGCCTATCACCTCTCATTCTCATTGTATTTCTCTTGTCACCAATTTCCCTCAATGAAAATGTGGTTTCTTATAGTGTTATGTAATTGGGTATAGAAGAATGTAAAGTTCTAGCGGGAGAGAGGAGAGCGAGAGATTTATTCTAGGAACAAATTGTATATATCTATCTGCATATCATTATTAAATTTATTGCGCCTTATTATGGTTTTAGAATGCATGTTTAAGGGTGTATGATGAGACCTAATAAAAGATAATAAATTGGTTGAAAATTTACGAAAACACCCTCACTTTTAATATTAAGTGTTTCCTTCCATTGAGTGGTTATCTCTCAAGATCCAAGATTGGCTTTGATTTGTTGGCCAAAGTCAAGATCATTGTCTATCGGGGATGTTTTTGAACCATGAAAGCTTTGTTAATATCGCATGTCTTGGGCAGTTGTGACTTGTTGGCCAAAGTCAAGGTCACTTATGTTCATCGACGTGGATTACGAAGTTTTCCCACTGTTATTGGGTCGCGCTTAACTGGAATCATTAAGCTTGTTGAGCCAAAGCCAAGCTTAGTTGATTCAGAGGAAACAAGTTAGGAAATATATTGGATAATGTTTCGGACTTGGATGTCCACCTACCGGATCTAGGAATTGAATGGGATCCAATTGATCTTAGAGATCTACCTAGTTAAATTTTATACAGCTTTTGGCCAAAGTCAAAGTTGTGTATTATTTAATGGGATCCTAGCCCACTAGGAAACTAGGTTTCTCGAGTACTCAACAGAGGGTTAGAGGCTCGCCGAAAAATAGTGGGAGGCTAATATTAAATTTACAATTTCATTTAATACTCGCTAAAATGCACGTTCTTTTATTATTACTTCTCGTTATTGTTTATATTAGTTGGACTAATATTATTTTATTGCTTTCTTTGAACAATTAGACTGTACTCAAAACTACTCCATTTGTAGTTGGTTATATAGTTGGACTATAGTAACCATTGCATTTGAGTGTACCCAAAACACTTGATTGGATAATTGGACTATAGCAATCAAGATGGCTGGAAAGATTAGCGGTATGGATATAATCATGGGCGAGAATATCTTTAACAGCGTAAATTTTCTAGACTGGGAAATGAACCTCAGGATAGTCCTGGGAGCTGAGAAGTTGCTCTATGTTATAGAGAGACCTCTCGGGCCTGAGCCCGGACTTGAGCGGCCAGTTGATCATGAGCTTTGGATGACTCATCGAGATGATAACTTTACTACTCAATCTGTTATGCTTGCTGCAATGACTCTTCAATTTCATCGTCAGAACAATGGATTGGATCATTATAATATAATGTTGAAGTTGAAGGATCTTCATAGATCTAATCTTAGATCTCAGAAGTATGAGTTGCAGAAGAAGAAACTCTTTCACTCACGTATGTCAAAGGGTACATCTGTCGAACACTACGTGTCGCAGATGATTGCTGACATCGAACAACTGGGTCAGCTGGGCATTACCTTCGAGGTCGAGACTTCCATAGATTTGATCTTACAGTCTCTGCCCGACTGATGGGGTGGGTTCATCATGAACTATAATATGATGAACCAATAGAAAACTCTTGGAGAGTTAATGGCTATGTTGAAAGAGGCAGAGCCAGAGCTTCTGAAACGCAACAAGCACGAGGCGCATCTTACTTCAACATCCAAGAAGGCCAAGGCTTGACCGAAGGCTTCTGGGGGTGTGAAGAAGAAAAAGAAAAAGGGCAAGGCTCAATCGTCATAGTCTTCTGGGAAGACAAAGGACATATCCCAAGACGTCTTCCTACACTGTGGAAAATGGGGTCACTGGAAACGTGACTGCCGTAAGTACAAGGCGAACTTGGAGGAAGCGATGGCGGGCAAGGCTCCGACTTCAGGTATGTTTGTTATTGAAATAAACATGTCCACTACTGGTTTTGAAAATTAGATTTTTGATACTGGATGTGGTACTCACATATGTACTGATGTGCATGATCTGCAGATTAGCAGGAGACTGGCTTCAGGTGAGATCGACCTACGAGTCGGAAATGGGACGAGAGTCGCTGTTTTGGCCATTGGCACCTATGTTTTGAATCTGCCCTCGGGGCATGTACTTACATTAGGTGACTGTTATTTTGTACCTAATTTGACTAGGAACATCATCTCTGTATCTAGTTTAACCCGATGTGGGTATACCGTTGTATTCAGGTACACTGTGTGTTTTGTATATAAAGATGATATTTTGATATGTACAGCAGATGTGAATAATGGTCTTTATATTTTGAATATAAACGAATCTGAAACATATAACATGACAACAAAAGGCTCCAATTGAGTAAAACAGATGAGACTTATTTGTGACATTGTCGTCTGGGACACATTAACAAGACTCGTATATCCACTCTTTCGAAGAATGGATACTTGAACGGATTTGATCCTAATTCATATGATGTTTGTGAATCTTGTTTGTTAGGCAAAATGCCTAAAACACATTTTAGTGGTAAATGTGTACGTGCCACCGAGCTGTTAGCCCTCGTTCATAGTGACGTATGTGGGTCCATGTCTAGTCTGGCTAGAGGTGGATACGAATACTTCGTAACCTTTACGGATGATGTATCACATTATGGTTATATGTATCTTATGAAATACAAGTCGAAAACTTTTGAGAAATTCAAAGTGTTTCGACACGAAGTAGAAAAACAGACTGGCAAAAGTATTAAAACATTGCGGTCGGACCGTGGTGGAGAATACTTAAGCAATGAGTTTTAAGATTACTTGAAAGAATATGGTATTCTTTCATAATGGACTCCTCCTGGAACACCTCAATTGAACGGTGTGTCCGAACGGAGAAACCGAACTTTATTGGACATGGTAAGGTCAATGATGAGTTGCACAGAGCTGCTGATTTCCTTATGGGGATACGCATTAAATAGTGCAATACTTATTTTGAATAAGGTTTCGTCAAAGTCTATTGGACAGGCTCCATATGAAATATGGACATGAAAGAAATCGGGTTTCTCATTCCTGAAGATTTGAGGATGCTGGGCATATGTTAAACGTTTGGATGGTACCAAACTAGAACCCAAATCGGATAAGTGCCTATTTGTAGGGTATCCTAAGGAAACGAAAGGATATTATTTCTAAAACCCACAAGAGAATAAAATATTTATTGCTCTTCATGCAGTTTTCCTAGAAAAGGAATTCATAAATGCAGTGATAAGTGGGAGGAAAGTAGAACTCGATAAAAATTGGAGTGATACTGTTCCTGGCACCGACCCCCTCACGCAACACCAATAGTCCATCAGGGATGAGACTTTTCCATAATCTTCTACTACACAAGAACCGTATAAGTCAGAGAGAGTTAGAAAACAACCTGAGAGGTATGAGTTTCTAATCTCACCTCCTGTAGACATTAATCTTATTGAGGAAGATGGACCGACTACGTATGAGGAAGCGATACAAGGTATCGACTCCGTTTTATGGCAATGAGCCATGAAGTCCGAATGGATTCCATGTATACTAACCAAGTTTGGACACTGGTTGATGCACCGGAAGGCATTAAGCTTATTGGTTGTAAATGGGTCTTTAAAAGGAAGACATACATGGAAGGCAACATACAAACGTACAAAGCTAGGCTTGTAGCTAAAGGGTATCGTCAATGACATGGTATCGATTACGATGAAACTTTTTCACCTGTTGCCATGATTAAATCCATTCATATAATGCTTGCTATTGTTGCATATTTCGATTATGAAATATGGAAGATGGCCGTCAAAATCGCTTTCTTTAATGGAAACCTTTTGGAAGATGTTTATATGCAATAGCCTGATGGTTTTGTCATACCAAAACAAGCAAACAAGGTTTGCAAGTTAAACCGATCCATTTATGGATTAAAGCAAGCATCGCGTTCTTGGAACCAATGTTTTGATGAGATCATAAAAGAATATGGTTTCATTCAAAACGAAGATGACTCTTGTGTATATAAGAAGGTTAGTGGGAGCGCACTAACATTCATTGTCCTATACGTTGATGATGTATTGCTTCTTGGCAATGACATTCTCATGCTACAATCGGTGAAAACTTAGCTTTCATTAAAATTCTCCATGAAAGACCTGGGAGAGGCATCCTTTATTTTAGGAATAAGAATATACCGGGATAGATCTAGAAAGCTGCTGGGACTCTCCCAGAGCTCGTACATTGACAAAGTGTTGAAGAGATTCAACATGGATCAGTCCATGGGGGGCTACTTTTGGTATCACATGGCATCTATATATCTAAGGATATGTGTCCTAAAATTCAAGATGAGAGAGATACAATGATTCGGATACCGTATGCTTCAACATTCGGATCGATCATGTACGCCATGATATGTACGCGGCCTGATGTCTCATATGCTTTGAGCATGTGCAGTCACTATCAAGCCAATCCAGGTAATGGTCACTGGATTGCTGTAAAGAACATCCTTAAGTATCTTAGACGAACTAAGGATGCTTTCTTAGTCTATGGGGAAGGAGAACTTGAGGTGACTGGCTTCGCCGATGCAAGTTTCCAAACCGATAAAGACGACTGTAAGTCACAATCAGGGTATATATTTTGTTTGAACAACGGAGCAATGAGCTGGAAATCTTCCAAGCAAGAGACTGTTTTCGATTCAACAACATAAGCGGAATATATTACTACAGCTGAGGCAGTAAAAGAAGCAGTTTGGATCCGTAAATTCCTAATTGGATTAGGAGTAGTTCCGTTAGCAGCTGAGCCCGTACCTTTGTATTGTGACAATAATGGGGCTATCGCACAGGCTAAGGAACCACGGTCTCATCAACGATCCAAGCATGTACTTCGACGATTTCATCTGATTCGTGAGATCATACATCGTGGCGATGTGAAGATCGAGAAGATCGCATCATATGATAACATTATATATCCGCTTACAAAAGCTATATCTTAGTAAAAGTTTGAGCGACAAGTACATAGTTCAGGTGTTAGATACTTGAGTGATTGACTATAGGCCAAGTGGGAGATTGTTGGATAATTATGACCCATAGCATCACTATTTGTAAAAGACATTGTGTTTTTGTACAAATTAACAATGTGACAAAAGGAAATTGATATTTTATCATTATTGTAATTGAATTACTTGGATATATATAATGATAAAAGTCTATATGGCTAAATCGGATTAATAAGATATGAGACAATATTAATCCATGAACAGTTTAATCATTAAATATCCCTAGTTATAGTATTATCGAGACTGGACATCGATAATGCGGAATAGACTAGTATTACACTTGTGCGCGTTATGAAAGCTTAACATCATAGTTCTCATATATTTAGGTATTGGATATTTATGCAAGTGTAATAAGAGGTTCTGTTAGTCGTTGGACCATGATTAATTTCGCTATGGATAGACCCACTCGGAATCCCATTGGTATTATGACAATGTGTCTATGGGAATCAGAATCAAGGTAGGTGTATGTGATCTTTAACCTGAGACTTACATCGCTATTACTTGCGACAATCAGTTTACTTTGATATTGGTCGTCTGGAGCTTTAACAGGTTTTGTGTACGCATCTATTGGGTTTACTGAGAATCGTAATGTATTGGATGTGATGTCAAGATGGGAGTATCACTTCAGTCATATGAAGATGATGGTCACACAGGATACGAAACTAGTACTCTTAAAAGCTGCAGTTATCGGGAAAGTATAACTAGGTCATGACTTTCCGATTACAAAGACTAGTTACTCGGGATCCGATATATGCTTTGTACGGGGCAGACACAGAGCCATCCCTAGGCCTAGCATGTGACATCAAATACTGGATCGTATTACGCATTACATTGTATTACTACGCCTGATACATATTATATTCCTCGGTGAATATTTCTGGAGAATTGGGTAGGCACGGTGCTTTGCAAGAAGCCAACCATGTCTTGTAAATTGGTGAGAACGTGGTACGGGGTACGCACATGTCGGATAGTCCGAAAACCGTATTTACTGCCAACATATCCAGGAATCTCTTGGGTCGCTTCCCAAAGATTCACCAATGACATTTGACTCATATAAAAATAATCTGTGATTAGTTGCGGCAAAAATTAATCTTGGATTAAATTCGTATAGAAGTGGGAATGCGATTAATTTGGAATTAATCGATAAAATACATTTAATAGTTAAATTGGATTTTTCTATTTAATTTATTAATTTGGGCTAAAATAATATATCGGATATATTAATTGAAATTGGATTTTAATTCGAGCGAACGAATTAATTTAGAATTAATTCGTAAGCGACTATCGTAATAAATTTGCTAGGCATAATTATTTAATTAAATTGGATTTAATTATATCGCGACGACAAATTCATTTAATTGGGAATTAAACGAATCCGGGCCCAAGCTAAGTTGTGTGTTGGAGAAGCCAACTTAAATTTGGAAATTAAAAGTGGTGGGACCACTTGACTTACATCAACTTTAGACATTTGATGGAAGTAGTTGGGCTTTAATTAATTGAAATCATTTAATCACACAACAACCAAGTTTGGAACTTTTCACTCATCTCTCTCTTTTCTCTCTAATTGCCGATTCTTCCTCTCATGGGAATGAAATTTTTGCTTCAAAAATTTCTTACAAGCTCGCACTTGGAGAGTATTATGAGGTGTTAGGGAAACTCACCCAAGGGTTTTACAAAAAATCAACAAGCTTTGAGCTTCATCATACAAAGGAATTTTTGAAATTCTCTCCAAACCAATGTAAGTAATTCCGCAACTTTACTTGTAATTTCACACAATAAATCATGTTTAGGATCTTGGAAGCATGTCTTAGAGACTAACACATACATGTTTGGTTCAGTTTTTGGGTTCATCCTTTCCCAGTTCAAGTAGTTAGACATGCATTCCAGTTTAAGTAGTTAGGCGCAGTTCATGCCTATCCAACTTTCCAGCTTTGACATTCAAGACATGTATGTTCAAGTTAGATATTCAAGTTAACTCATGGACCCTTAGTTAGGTAATCAGGAATAATGCATACATGTTAGTTAGTATTCAGATTCAGGTCACATATTTACAAATCAGAGAGGCATATGTGGTTTATGAAGTTCATGTTTAGTTCATATATGTCAGCTTAGCATTCAGGTTTAGCTCAAACATATTCAGTTTACGTGTTCAGCGCCTAGTCATGTAGGTTCAATTTAATTTACGGATTTAGCACACACACTTTCAATTCAAGTGATTCTGGAAGAAATCAGTTAGGATTAAGTCATGTTCAGTAGGCAGCTTTCAGTTTAGATAGATCCAGTACAAGTCATGTAGATTTCAGAATCAGGTTCAGTTCATATAGTTTCACGTCAGATCACGTCGGTTCAGCCCATGTTAGCAGATTAGGATGTCAATAGTAAGTTCTCAGTTCAGACAGCTCAATATAGTTCATGCAGACTCAAGTCACCATACAACATTTAACCCATGACATAAAGCATATTATTTAATCTATGACAGCTCCAGGTTAGGTTCAGAGCAACAACTCATAATAGTAAAGATATGTTCAATCATGTACCCAGTTATCAGTTAGATTAAGTTCCAAATCTTTATGTCATGTATCTAGATTTTAGTTACCTCATTGGATTACCAACTTATTATTTATGTTGTTGTGATTCAATACTTTAACACTCTCTTATACTATGTTTCAGTTTAATAATGTATTTCACTTCAAATTATTTTATTGGCCCTCTACTATTCACTCACCAGGTCTTTCAAAAGACCCGACCCACCACACTTTCCAGTTGTTTTGCAGGCCACATGTTCAGGCATTGCTTGGAGGAGACGAGACCAATCAGCAGTCATTACACACCTCGGATGTCAGTTCAGAGTCGGGCCCTGTCGTTGGTCCCACATAATGTCAAGATGGGCTATAAGGCCATGTATATATATCGAATATTATGTCAGTTATTTTTATGTGTGTATAGTTTTTTGATATGGAATAGAAAATTTTTTAGGTTTATGATGTATATATGTATATGATTGGGTGTTGTTAGTCAGTCATTTCAGTGCAGCTAACAATGTATATTAGGGGTTCGGGTGATGGCTAAGTCGTCTCCTGCCCATCACATGCTCAAAAATATAGGGATGTGATAAAAAAAACTCAAAATTAATATATCAAGAAAATAATTCAAAAGTATTGCCAACCTTGATAAATTAAGAGTGTATATCAATGAAAATAATTTTAATAATTTATTGATAACTATAAAATCTACACATTATATGATTAAGGAAAAAAAAATACTCAATCATGCAAAATACGAGTCCTATGCGCTATAGAAAAATTCTTGTAATTGTATTCATTATTTTAAGGCCTGGAGCCAATTACCAAATACTTTCTCAAACGCTTTGTTTCCAATTTTAGTATTTTCTTTCTTTATTAATTTATTTATAAGACTATATTATTTTAGTAGAAATTTTAAAACTATTTTAGATTTTAATTTGAGTTGAGTTGCATCAAACTAAAATAATAGCCACATAAAAAAAGGTGTGATATTGGTGTGCGGTAAGCTTAATTATTTATGCAATAAAGGCGGGCTTCACACGAGTTTCAATTAACATTATAATAATAGAACCTTCTATTCTTCTAGATAGTAAGACCAGTCAAAGACAATGGATTTAATAATCAGTCATTTAACAGCAATGAAATAAAATCACAATGCAAATCACATTTCTTTATGTACGCGCAAGGGCGACAATGACCTTGCAGTCCAAGTCATTTATTGTGTTCTAGAAATATTTATTCGGCTTATAAATAAAGAACATCAACAAGAAGAAGTCAACACCACTTAAATACATAAAACAAAACACACAGCTTTTGTCCGAAAAAAATACATCTCAGGTTTTTCATTTTGATCTTTTGATGGCTGGCCTGCAGTATTATTTCTTCCCTACTGATTTCTTTTATCCCCGTCCGGCATCCATCAACGGAGACACCGCCGGCTCGAAGCCGATTCTTTCAGCCGAAACCCTAAAGAGAGATGGAGTAAGTGATCACATTCAGAAGGCTGAAGGATTGGATAATTATTGCAAAATTTCTGAGAAAAAGCTGGCACAAGCTTCTGTTTCTACGGCGATGGTTCAGCCAACTCCATGCACAATCAAGGCTCATGCGGATATGACTTCCAATATCGCTACGCAGTTCTGGAATTTCAGCGGCTAATACCCTTTTTTATGTGTATATGAGCAATTTTGTTGTCCTTTGCACTCATGTAATTTTTTTATATGTATTTTATTGAACTCTCTTTTTTAATTTTTAATTTATTTTTTACAATAATCTTTTCTCAAATGTTCTTTTATGGATGGAGTACTACAAAAAAAAAAAAAAATTATAAATTTTAAAAAAATCTATAAACACTCACAAAAATTCTTTTTTTTTTTTGCAATACAAAAAATCTTTTTTTTTTTAATTTTTTTAGCACGATTACAACTTAATTATATATCTCCATTTACAGCTTAATTATATATCTCCATACGTCTAATACCCCGGTAATTCCGACGATCAATATGTCTAAGATGGCATGATCTATAATATAAATCATGTTCAAGTGTGTATGTGCTCGTGGATTACCTTTTGAATAATTGATAAATCAATTACAGTTCCAATACGAAATGTATTTTTATGTTCTACTCCGTACAGCCCTGTAACATCCCACGAAATGTATTTTATGTTCTACTCCATATAGTCCTGTAACATCCCCTTTTTGGAGATGCTACCGGCAGGGAATAGACCGACTTATCCCCCTGAGCCTCTGACTTTCTGACTATGATCAACACTACTAAACTCATCTCAAATATAAACTTATACATGGGACCATTGCCAAACTCAACAACATAAGATGCATCTCAAATACTCATAACTATGAACTCAATAACAATACACTACATAACTCTGTCATGGACACTTTAACATATTTTTCACACAATCTTGACTATACAATTGCCTGATACATGACTTTACTCAGACTCTGACTGAACCTGTCTCTGACTTGACCTGGTGGACTCAACACCCTAATGATTGCCATCAGTATCCATCCTCTCGAGCTCGTCCTCCAGGTATACCTGTAAAACAGAACACTGGGAATGAGGGGTTAGATCGTTTGAACGATCTAGTGAGTGGATAATTTAAAACGGAACTGAAATACTTGATAAAACATCCTTTATTCTGAAATCGAAAACATTTCTGGAAAAATGATTCTTTCTGAAAATTCTTTCTTATCTGAAAATAAATCTCTTTCTGTTAAACTTTTCTGAAAATTCTTTCTTAAAACTATTCTGCTGAAAGTCTTTCATAAAAATGCTCTTTCAATACTCTTTCGTAAAACTGTATTTTTCTGAAAGTCATATCTTTGAAAATCATAGATCTGAAATCCGTTTCTGAAAATATGTCTCTGAAAACCTGACACATATGGGCGTTACGTCTCGTCGTCCCCCCCATACGCCTAAACTAGTGTACTTGGGGCGTTACATCTCGCTGTCCCCCAAGCCACTGAATTAAAGCCACGTGTGCTGATCCATGCTATCATTCTGACCCTGAATCTAGGGTCTAGGAGCATCTATCATCCCTAGCCATGAACTGAGATCTAGGGGCGTTACGTCTCGCCGTCCCCCCAGTCCTAATCTACATGTGCACATATTTTGTATCTGTCAATTCCAGTAATCGTCAATTCCAGTATCTGTGCAAAGTTACATATGACTTGGGTTTTCCCCATGCCTCCAAAATTCATCAAAAATCATGCTTTTAAAATCATTACTTTCTAAAATATTTCTCATTTACAATGTATGTGAAAATAAAATTGGTTAACGCATTATGTTCTTAAAATGTAAATCTCAATTCAAAAACATATTAGTAGATTCAACTTTGAAAGAAAACATCCACTCACAGATTTTGAATCTGGTTGGCACTTCTTCCCTTCATTGAAGAAAATTATGGATCCTACCGATAATCTATAATCAGTAAACTTGGTTAGAATATAATTCATGGAACACGCTTCAGAACTAAACTAAGTTTCTCAATTCAACTAATCTATAATCACCACATGATGTATTATGCTTGCGACATGTTATAATACGTGTATATGAGATGATACGAAACCCTTAGGGTGGTCTTTAAAGTCCTAAGTTGAAACCGAAATGATATGAAGTTGTTTCTGTCTCGCGTCGCGACACCTACAAGATCAGTCCCGAGGCAGATCATCTGCTTATTTCGCATCGCAACGCTAGATGCTGAGCGTCGTGACGCCCACACGATCAAACCCTAGTCAGAGAGCCTCTGATTGATACGCGTCGCAACACTAGGTCTTGAGCGTCACGACGCTAGCCCAATTTCAGGGCCTAGCACCAACTCTTCAATGACATACCCCAAAGCAAACCTAACACCCTCATATTCACTTCAACATGTGTAGAACATCATCCAAGCATTTGAATAAGCATTATTTCAGAAACTCAAACCTCTCACACACAAACATAATTCTTCCAATGCTCATGAAAAATGCAACGTTAAATTACCAACTTAAACCCAAAACAACTCATATCAAACATTGTCTAATGCATGATTCACCGTAAATTACCATTAAGAAGCAAAAACACTCCCCCTCAAGAACCATACAATTTCGGCCAATGCCCTAAGTTGAGAAAAATTTGGGCACTTCATAAAATAATGTTAATTCCCTTCTTATACCATCATGAAATGCATATTTACACATGCTAGCAACTTGATCAAAGCTAAAATGAAGAAATGAATTCTAGGGTTCTTCCATGTGCGAATTTGTGGGAAGAAGATGATGTGATCCAAAATTATATCTGTTTTTTGGGCCAAGTTAACTTAAAGTTGTGGCTGATTGCATGGCTTGGTCAGATTGGTGCATTTGGGCCTTTTTGTTGGATTTGGAAGATTCCTTGGGTTCTGGAGGTTATCCCATATATGAGACTTTATATAAAGGCTTTATTATGTCTAAGGCAAGAATGGAATGGGTTTTCGACTTGCATGGACTGCCTTGATTGATTTCGAGCTTAATTTACGAATAGTGCATTAGTAGTGGCGGGATTTACGCAGTCTTTGTATTTTGGACGTAACATTCTCATCTGATGTCCGATTACAGTGATTCAAGTTGCATTGGAAAGAGGACGCACGGATCTACAAATTTGTAGTTTACATCAAAATCCAATTCAGAAGCCGTCTTGGTCAAATTACAGAACCAAGTTATCCATATAGCTTTTATGTTTCATATATTTTAAGGTTATGTGATGTTTAAGTGCTGGGCTGAACTTTAATTAAATGAGAAAGCCCATGCACGAAATTTTAAAGTATTTTATGTGTTATTGAGTTTATTTTACTAGGGATTTATTATATTTGGGTAGAATTAGGGTTAACCATCTATTTAAATGGGTATTATTCATTGTAATTGATAATTAGTTAAGAACATATTTTTTACAAAATAAAGTGGCTTGTGTCATCTTGAGGGAGTGGATTCTTCCTTGGTTCTACGGAACAAAAGCTTATCAACGTGTGACAAGCGTTGTGGTGGTGTATCGCTGTTCAGGATTCTCCAAAGAAATAAAAAAAGGTTTTTAAGGGCAAGGTTCCTTAAGAGTTGAACTTGATCTTGGAATGATTTTGTTCTTACAAAAAATCAAGATTCACGGTTCTTGGAGCTTAGAACACGT
>SKCR01048231.1:0-40357 GCA_019454045.1 Zanthoxylum bungeanum
GGCTCTCGGCCAAGATATGGAATTATGGGGATTTTGTGGTTTTTGGTGTTTTGATGTTTTGAACATGCTAAGTTCATCTTAGAAATGATTTAGAATCATTCAAAATTGATTGGATCAATTTCGGACTAAAATGGACAAAATACCATATAAGGGTAATTTGGTAATTTCACTTGAATTTGATTCATTTGAAATTTTATTTCATTATTTGATTATTGGGTAATTAAATAAATATGTTTATTTAATTCTCCGAGAAAAAGTTTTGAAATCTGAAAATCGGATTTTCACCGCTTCCGCTGCGTTACCGGATTCACCCCCTAAATAACCCCTTCAGAGATCTGATATGTGCTTCGTACGGGGCAGACACAATTCCAGCCCTAGGCCTAGCATGTGACATCTGATACTGGATCGTTATACGCAATACTACGTATACTACGCCTGTCATAAATTACATATTCCTTAAAAGAATATTTCTGGAGAATTGGGTAGGCACGATGCTTTGTTAGAAGCCAACCATGTCTTGTAAATCGGTAAGAACGTGGTACCGGGTACGCATGTGTTCGGATAGTCCGACGACCGGATTTACTGCCAACATATCCAGGGATCTCATGGGTCGCTTCCCGAAGATTCACCGATGACGTATGACTCGAATATAATAATCTGGGATTAATTGGTAGAGAGTGAAAATTAATCTAGGATTAATTGCGGAAAGATTTTATTTGGGATAAAATTCAATTAATAGAGAGAGAACGATTAATTTGGAATTAATCGATAAAATATTATATTCGATATATTAAATGAAATTAGATTTCATAACGAAATTAAAATTATATTTTAATTCGGGCGAACGAATAAAATTATTAATTCGCAAGCGACTTTACTAGTAATTTTACTAGGCATAATTATTTAATTAAATTTGATTTAATTAAGTCGCAACGAAAAATTCTTTAATTCGGAATTAACAAACCCGAGCCCAGAATGTGTTTACGGGCCCACTCGGATTTTGAATTCAAGTGGGGGCCACACTTGTCACATCACCTAGTCAACTTTATCAACTTTTTGTTGATAGAAGTTGGTGGGATTTTGATGGTTGCTTGTTTCTTACACAAGCATTATTAAAATTGATGTGAAAGTGACATATATCAATTTTTAAGTTTGGTAATTGATATTATTGATTTTGAAAAAAATCAAAAACACATTACACACATTTCTTCTCTCGTTGGCCGAAACTTGGCCTTCTTTTACCTCTCAAATGGCGTGAAGCTAGGCTTCACTTCTTCTTGATTTTGCTTCAAAAATCACAAGTGCTAGCACACAAAGATCTTACAAAGGTGATAGGGAAACTACTCCCATGAGTTTGGAATTCAATAACAAGCTTGGAAGCTCAACATACATCAAATGAGAAGCTTGGAGCAACTTCAATGGAGGCAAAATTTTTGTTGTCTACACATCCTTAGCCGATCAAAGTGAGTACTTTCTGCTAACTTTACTTTGCGTATTCACATGATTTTATGCTTAATGAACTTGGATCTTGTTCTTAGAGAACCTAACATACTCTTAGGTGTGCCTATCATGCTTTTGTTGAGTCAGCCCTTTAGTCAGAGAATCTCAAGGTTATCTTCTATGGGTATTTTCTCTATAATAACTTCTTTTCTCTCAACAATCTCCCTGATGAGATGAAATCGCCTGAGTACATTCTTGGATTTCTGGTGGGACCTTGGTTCCTTTGATTGAGCAATGGTGCCCGTGTTGTCATAGTACATTGTGACGCCATTCTTTATCACGGGAAGCACTTCCATCTCCGTGATGAACTTCTTTATCCAGACTGCTTCTTTAGCTGCCTCAGATGCTGCAATATACTCGGCTTCAGTGGTGGAGTCCGCTGTAGTTGACTGCTTTGAGCTTTTCCAACTGATAGCTCCGCCATTCATAGTAAACAAATATCCTGTTTGCGATCTGTTGTCATCCCTATGTTGGACAATTATGACCCCATATCATCACTATTTGTACAGAACATCGTGTTGTTGTACAAATTAACTACGTGACAAAGGAAATTGCTCTTTTATCATTTGTAATTGGATTATGGGGATATATATAAATGATAAAAGTCCATATGATTAGTACCAGATTAATAAGATATGAGACAATATTAATCCACGTAAGGTTTAATCATTAAATATCCCTAGTCGTAGTATTATCGAGACTGGACATCGATAATGCAGAATAGGCTAGTATTACACTTGTGCGTGTTCTGGAAGTGTAACAGCATAGTTCTCATATATTTGGGTATTGGATACTCATGCAAGTGTAGTAGGAGGTTCTATTTACCGATGGTACGGAAATAGCTTCGCTCTGGATAGACCCCTCGGAATCCCATTGGTAGTATGACTATGTGTCTATGGGAATCCGATTCAGGGTAGGTGTATTTGGTCTTAACTTGAGACTTGCATCGCTAGTACTTGCGACAATCAATACACTTTGGTTTTGGTCGTCCAGGACTTTAACAGGTTATGTGTACGCCTCTTCTGGGTTTATTGAGAATCGTAGTGTATTGGGTGTGATGTCAAGACAGAAGTATCACTTTAGTCATATGACGATGATGATCACGTAGGGATACAGAACTGGTTCTCCATTATGTTGCAACTATCGGGAAGGTCATGATTATCCGATTATAGAGACTAGTTGCTTGTGATCTGATATATGCTTCGTACGGGGTAGACACTATTCCAGCCCCAGGCCTTGCATGTGATATCAGATACCGGATCGCAATACGAAATACTACTTATACTACGCCTGTTATAGATTATATATTCCTTAAAGAATATTTATGGAGAATTGGGTAGGCACGACGCTTTGCTAGAAGCCAACCATGTCTCGTAAATCGGTAAGAATGTGGTATGAGGTACGCATGTTTTCGGATAATCCGATGACCGGATTTACTGCCAACATATCCAGGGATCTCATGGGTCGCTTCCCGAAGATTCACCGATGAAGTATGACTCGAACATAATTAATCTGGGATTAATTAGAAGAGAGAGAAAATTAATCTAGGACTAATGACTGAGAGAATTTATCTGGGATAAAATTCAACTAGAAGAGAGAGAACTCTTAATTTGGAATTAATCAATTAAAATAATATATTCGATATATTAAATGAAATTAGATTTCATAACGGAATTAAAATTGGATTTTAATTCGGGCGAACAAATTAATTTAGAATTGATTCGCAAGCGACTTTAATAGTAATTTTGCTAGGCATAATTATTTAATTAAATTTGATTTAATTAAATCACAATGGAAAATTTGTTAATTCGGAACTAACGAACCCGAGCCCGGGGTGTGTTTGCGGGCCCACTCGGATTTTGAATCAAGTGGGGCCCACATCAAGTCACATAATTAGTCACTTATTTACTTTAAGGTGATGGAAGTTAGTGAGATAAAGTTGGTAACTTGTTACTTACACAAGTTTGACTTGTGATGGACATTTACTAACTTAATTTTTTGTAAATAGATTTGATTTTTAAAATCAAATATACATTAAACAAAAATTGAAAACCAACTCACTCACTCTTCTCCCTCACAAGTGGCGTGAACTTCCCCCCTCTCATTTTCTTTGTATTGCCGAGAGTTGCAAGAACAATTAGGAAGATTTTATTGCTAAATTTTCCAAGTGCTAGCACACAAAGGTGTATGACATAGAAATCGGCGACGCTGTTCCAGGCTCGTGACCCGGTTAGGAGTACGGAGTAGCCCACGAGGGACTAAATCGGAGAATAAAGGAGTCGCCACCCAGCGTGAACTGGAAAAATGATTTAAGGCCGCACTCACCCCTCGCAAGGGAAGACCTCAAACCGTTGGGTTCGGAATGGTCCCTTACTTATGCCACTTGTAATGAAAGGATTTGTGCAATAAACTAACCGAGTCTACGCAACATACATACACAAGGATAAACTACATCTAAGTTTACGTACATGAAAACAAAACCTATATCTAAGTTTGCATGCATAAAAGTAAGTCGGAATAAAGGCAAGCAAACAATCTCATGAATACGTTAAATTAATACATGCGGAAACATAAATAAATCATGCATAAAAAATCA
Organism: Zanthoxylum bungeanum; assembly: GCA_019454045.1. Classification (NCBI taxonomy): domain Eukaryota; kingdom Viridiplantae; phylum Streptophyta; class Magnoliopsida; order Sapindales; family Rutaceae; genus Zanthoxylum; species Zanthoxylum bungeanum. The sequence goes on from SKCR01048231.1 coordinate 4,097, forward strand.
TATTAAACAACTAAATCATGCACAAAAGATAATAACATACTAAACGACTAAATCATGCATAAAAGAAAATAACATACTACACGACTAAATCATGCATAAAAGAAAATAACATACTAAACGACTAAATCATGAATAAACATAAGATTGGATGAAACGAAATATGTGTGTTTCTCAAGCAGTACGTGGCGTTGTATCCCAAGTACAGACCGTATTATCGTCCATTCGGATTCGGCTACGGAATTTACGTCTGGGTTTCCATCCGATATACCGCAAGAGAGAACACATATTCCATTCATCCGAAGGTCATAGCATACACTAACCAACAATACTCATGTGAAGTAAAATAAAACATAAATGAGAATAAGTAAAAAGGGTGCCCTCAGGTCTAACCTTTTATGTCGCCTCTTGGAAGTGCGTTACACGGCCTTCGGAAGGGTTAACGCTCCGCAATTCCTCTGGTTCACTGGTTCAATGTTTTTCTTCGCTGTTTCTCTATTTTGGGCTGCTGTTTTCTCTATTTTTGCTGTTTTCACTGCTGTTTTTGGTGATTTATGGACTGTTTTAAAGTGCAGTTTTTTTTTTTATGAATAGGGATTTTAAAGTGCAGTTTTTTGTGATTTAAGAGGTGTTTTGAAGTGCAGGTTTTTGCGGTTTAAGGGTGCAGTTTTATGGGCTATATGGGCGTGAATAGAGGGCTGTTCGGGGGCTATTTTGTGCGTGAATGGAGGGCTGTTCGGGGGCTGTTTTTTATGAGTGTGGAGGCTGGTTTCAATGGGTGATTTGCACGACTTCATGGGCAGTTCGCTGGTTGTTTGGGTTAGACAATTATGACCCATAGCGTCACTATTTGTACAGATCATGGTGTTGTTCTACAAATTAACTATGTGATAAAGGAGATTGTACTGTTATCATTTGTGATTAGATCACCTAGATATATAAATGATGAGAGGTCCTTGTGATTTTTTCCTGGACAGAGAATGATATGAGACAGTATCAGTCCACGAAGGATAAATCATTAAATATCCCTAGTCAGAGTATTATCGAGATTGGACATCGATAAATACGTAAAAGACTAGTATTACAATTGTGCACGTTGTGAGGACACAACAACATAGTTCACATATATTTGGGTATATGGTACTCATGCAAGTGTAATAGAAGGTTGTGTTTTACCGATGGTACGGGAAATAGCTTCGCTCTGGATAGACCCCCGCAGAATCCCATTGGTAGTATGACTATGTGTCTATGAGAGTCCGTAATCAGGGTAGGTGTATTTGGTCTTAACCTGAGACTTGCACCGCTAGTACTTGCGACAATCAATACGCTTTGGTTGTGGTCGTCCGGGACTTTAACAGGTTCTGTGTACGCCAATGCTGGGTATATTGAGAATCGTAGTGTGTTGGGTGTGATGTTAAGACGGAAGTATCACTTCAGTCATATGGAGATGATGGTCACATAGGATACGAAACTCGTTCTCTTAAATGCTCGAGCTATCGGGATATTATGACTAGGTCAAGTTTATCCGATTATAGAGACTGGTTACCAGACATCCGATATGTGCTTCGTACGGGGCAGACACAATTCCAGCCCCAGGCCTAGCACGTGAACATCCGATACTGGATCGACATACACAATACTACGATATACTACTAGCTTGATATAGATCACATATTCCTATAAGGATATTTCTGGAGAATTGGGTAGGCATGACGCTTTGCTAGAAGCCAACCTTGTCTTGTAAATCGGTAAAAACGTAGTACGAGGTACTTATGTGTTTGGATAGTCCGACGACCATATTTACTGCCAACATATCCGGGGATCTCATGGGTCGCTTCCCGAAGATTCACTGATGATGTATGACTCGCACTTTAATTAATCTGGGATTAATTAGATGAGAGAGAAAATTAATCTGGGATTAATTACAGAGATATTTTATCTGGGATAAAATATTAATTGAAGAGAGAGAACGATTATTTGGAATTAATCGATAAAATAATATATTCGATATATTATGCGAAATTAGATTTCGACGCGGAATTAAAATTAGATTTTAATTCGGGCGAACAAATTAATTTAGAATTAATTCGTTAGCAACGTGAATAATGATTTCGCTAGGCGTAATCGTTATTCACGTCGCAACAGAAAATTCATTAATTTGGAATTAGCGAACCCGAGCCCGGGATTATTTGTGAGCGCATTCGCATTTCGAATTCGAGTGCAGAACGCAAGTCAAATCAAGCGTCAAATCACAAGTCACACATCAAGCGTCAAATCACATGTCACTTTGAGTGATGTGACAAGTTGTCACTTGATTGAGTGATGTGAGTGATGTGAAATGAAAGAATGCATTAAATGCTTTGCTTTTTGAAATTGAAAAAGGTAAATGGTTTATTAATTTTTTGGAAAATATATAAGCCTAATTCATTTTTTATTTCTCTCTCTCTCTCTTTTTCGTTTTGGAAACATTTCCCTCCTTTCTTCTCTCTCGGTCTTGGACCGACTCTTCTTCCTTCTGGTTTTCTGCAAAACCGTGAGTGATGGAGAAGGTTAAGGCTTGATTTTTGTTGCAAAATCAAAGTGCTAGCACACCTTGAGTCTTCCTAAGGTGATAGGGAAACGAACACATGAGCATGGAACCATTTTTGAAGCTTGGAGCTTGGAGCTTCCATGGAGTCATCCATGGCCGAATCTTGGAGGGACAACAAGCAGTGAAACCGTGCAGTCCACTGCCAAAGGGAGCTACTGCCGTGAGCTTTTGAGGGAGCTTGAAGGCTTGTGTTCTTCGCGTCGCAAGATCCGTTCATTGTGAGTATGTTTCTGCCATTCTCCTTTGTGTATTCATGCATTTTCATGCTTGTTTGATGATTCTTGGGACCTAATTAGAAACCAACAATGGTATCACATCTTATATCAAGCATGAAATTTTTAGGGTTTAAAATTGGGTAAACTCAATTTGAGCATGATTTGGTTGAATTGTTTGATTAAGTATTCTTGAATGAGGTTGAATTGAAGTTGTGCATGATCAATTTCAAGAAAATTGGATTGGATCAATTTTTCCCCAAATTGGAGGCTTGGCCGAAAATTATAAGCCCTAAATGTCTTGGTAATTTTTGTTTGTTTGATCATTGGATGACTTAAAACAATTGGGTAATGTTGATTTGAGGTTTAATTGGATTGAATTTTGAATTGGACAATTTTCCCCAAATATATGGTTTGGCCGAAACTTTGTGATTTTTGAAATTCATGGTGTTTTTTTATTTTAATTCATTGGATGAGTTGAATTAATTTGGGAAATAATGATTGTGGATTCAATTGGATTGAAACCGAATCGGAATGAAAAAACCCTTAATTGCTGAGAATAAAGAAGCATGAAATTGGGTTTGATTTTGATTAAATTGTGTTGGACACTATTTGATGTTAAAGTGCATGATTAATTAGGCTAATTGATGTTTTAGAAATGTTAATTGGGTAATTAATTGTATATTACACTTAGATTAATTAATTGTGGAATTTGGAATTTTATAAGTTAATTAATTGGGCTTGAAATTAGATTTGGGCCTTAAAGGTTGTAATTGGGCTTTTGGGCTTGGTTGTACCAAGTTAGGTTTAGGCCATTTTGGTTGGATCCAATTGGGCCCAAAATCGCATCCATAAAGTCCAATTATGACTTAATGGACCTTAATTATTTAATTGGGCCTAATGGGCCAAAATTGATTTCTGGGCTTATGGGGTAAATCCCGGATTGGATTTTGGTTATTTGGTTTGACCCGAGTTGACCAAAATTCACGCGCCAATAGGAAATTAATTAAAAGCTCATTGAACTTTAATTAATAAACATTGGATGTTAGTCGGGCTTTGAGACCCGTAACGATTGAATTTGGAATTTAAGTCGTAAAGGTTCGTTAATAAAGTGTAATATTTAATTTGGAATTAATAGTGAATTAGTATTAAATACAAATTGAATTGGATTTAATTTTGTAGTTTAATTTAATTCAAGAATTCGTACTTTGAGTACTTATTCGCAAAACGAGTTTGACTCGAGCAAAAATCAAATCGTTGTTTGAATATTGGATGATCACTAATTATCAGATTAATTAATTGGATTAGATTGATTGATAACATGCTTGTATGAATACATGGTTGCGATGCATGAATAATGTATATCAGATGGATATTAGATGGGTGGGGCAATTTTAGAAATTGTTGTAACAAATTTGATTTATATTAATTGGACCTGCGTGTCTAGCCTTATCACCTCTATACTCTTTGTATTCTCTTCTCACCTATTCCTCTCATGTAAATGAGGTTTCTTTAGAAGTGTAGTGTAACGGGTAGAAGATAATCTTGTGCTAGCGGGAGAGAGAAAAGGAGAGATTTGATTTAGGATCAATATGTAAAGTATCCATCCGCATATCATTATTATTTTTCATATGCGCTTTATTATGTGTTTAGAATGCATGTTTAAGGGTGTATGATGATAAGACCTTAACAAAGATAATAAATTGGTTGCCAATTTGCACGCGAAAATCTCTCACTGAATATTAAGCGTCTTTCCTTCCATTGAGTGATTCTCACTCAAGATCCGAGACGGCATTGGTTTGTTGGCCAAAATCAAGGCCTTTGTCTGTCGAAGATGTGTTTGAATCACAAAGGCTTTGTTCCATATCAGTGTCTTGTCCAAGTTGTGGTTTGTTGGCCAAAGTCAAGACCACTTCTTGTCCATCGACATTGATTACGAAGCTTTCCATGGTCAATGGGTCGCGCTTGACTGGGATCACTAAGTTTGTTGTGCTAAAGCCAATGCTTAGTTGATTCAGAGGAAAAAGGTTAGGTAATACATTAGATGTATTGGCATATATAAGATATATGTTTCGGACTTGGATGTCCCCCTACCGGATCTAGGAATTGGATTGGATCCAATTGATCTTAGAGATCTACCTAGTTAATTATCATACAATTTGTTGGCCAAAGTCAAGATTGTGTGATATTTAACGGGATCCTAGCCCACTAGGAAACGCGGTTTCCCGAGTACTCGACATAGGGTTAGAGGCTCGCCGAAAAATAGTGGGAGGCAAGAATTGAATTTGCAATATTCGTTTAATTACTTGCCATGCCCGCTCAATCACAATTATTTCGTCGTTAAATTAAATGTTAGTTGGACTAATATTTAAATTATTGTTTTAATAAACAGTTGGACTGTATTATAGTTGATTATATAATAGGATTATAGTAATTAATATATTTGAATTAATTAATTTCAATTACAGTTGATTTTATAATTGGATTATAGTAATCAATGTAATTGAGGTTAATTAATTTAAATTATATTTGATTGTATAGTTGGACTATAATAATCATTATAATATATAGTACCACAAATCGTTGATTAAATAGTTGGACTATTAGAATCAAGATAAAATTGAAAGATTAGTGTATAAAACATAATCCTCCTGGGTGAAAATGTATTTAAACGACTATAATTTTCAAATTGGGAATTATTTCAGGATGGTCCTGGAAAATAATAAGTTATTTTATTTGATAAAATAATATATTAAGCCTAAGCCCGGAGTTAAGCAAATAGTAGAGCATAATCTTTGGAAGATTTATGTAATGATAACTTAAGTGCTAATCCATGAAGCTGTCGCAGTAGACTCCTTAATTTCTGAATCAGAACTAAGGATTAGATCCTTAAAGTATGATGACGAAATTGAAGGATATTCATAAATCTATGTTAGATTTTAGAAGTACTAAAATTGCAATTGAAAACTCTTGGAGAGTGAATGACTATTCTCAATGAGACAAAGTCAAAGTTTGCAATTAGGCAAGTAGCGTAAGGCGCACCTTACTTCGATATTCCAAAAGGCCAAGGCTTGGCCAAAGGCTTCTGAATGTGAAAATGGCAAATGCAAAATCATTATAATCTTCTGGGAAGATAAAGGACAAATCCCAAGAAGGAATTGAAGACGAGAAAAGCTCTGACTTCAATATGTTTGTCATAATTATGTTCACTACTAGTATTAAAATTAGATTTTAAATACTTAGTGTGATACATAAATATATGTATTGATGTTCAGAATCTTTTTTGAACAGGATACTGACTTCAATAGAGATTTATCTGCGAATTGAAAACGGGACGAAAGTCACTGTTTTAACCGTAGATACCTAAGTTTAGGAACTACCTTCGGGTGTGTACTTAAATTAGGAAACTGTTATAATGTAATAGTTTGACTAGAAACATTATCTCTATATCAGTGTATAATCCTTGCGATATACCTTTATATTCTAGAACACTAAAGTGTTTTATTATATAAAGATGATATTGAGATAAACACATTAGATGTGAATAACAGAATTTATATTTTGAATATAAATATATCTCAAATATATAACATGACAAATAAATAGCTCAAACTGATTTGATCAGAAGAAACTAATTATGGCATTGTTGTCTGGGACACAATCAAACAAGACTCGTATATCCACACTTTCGAATAGTGGGTACTTGGACTGATTTGATTCTATTCAAATGAAGTCTACGAATCTAGTTTATTGGGCAAAGTGCCTAAAACACTATTTACTATGGTAAAAGTGCCAGTGCCACCGATCGTTAGCTCTAGTTCATAGTGAAGCAAGTGGGCCCATGTCTAGCTAGTCCTAGATGTGGATATGAATATTTCGTGACCTTTACGGATGTGGCATCGCGTTATAGTTATGTGTTTCTTTTGAAACACAAATCGAAAACTTTCACAGTTTCGACAGCGGAAATAGACAAACAGATCGGCTAAAGCATTAACCGTCACGTAAGACTGTAATGGAAAATACTTAAGCAATAAGTGTCTCGTATACTTGAAAGAGTATAGTATTCTTCAATGAGGACTCCTCCCGGAACACGTCAGTTTGACGTGTGTCCGAACATGATAACCGAATTTTGGTTAGACATGATAAGGTTAATCACGAGTCGCTCTAAGCTACCATTTCCTTCAACAGATAAGCTTTAACAGTGCAAGAACTTATTTTGAATAAGGTTCCATAATATCTGTTTGACAGATCTTATATTAGATATGAAAGGGAAAAGAAACCGGGTTTCACATTCCTGAATATTTGGGTATGCTAGGCATATGTTTGGATGATACCAAACAAGAACCCAAAATGGATAAGTGCCAAATGTAGGTTATCCTAGGGATACCAAAGTATAGTACTTATACACCTCACAAGAGAACAATTAGATTGTTGCTCACCATGCGGTTTTCCTAAGAGGAATACTGATATGCAGTGGTAAGTGGGAGGATAGTATAACTTGATGAAAAATTGGAGTAATACTGTCCTAGGCACCGAATCTTAATGGAACATAAATAGTTCATCAAGGATGAACTATACCATTGATATTCGAATACACAAAAACCGCGTAGGTCGGAAAGAATCAGAAAACAACCTGGGGCATGGGTTCTGATCTAACCTCATAAAGATGTCTATCTTTTGAGGAATACCAACTGACTACGTATGAAGGAGTGATACTAGGTATCGAATCCCTATTATGGCAAAGTGTCATGATATCCGAATTGGATTCCATGTAAATCAAATATGTTTGGAGACTAGTTGATGTACCACAAGGCATTGTGTCTATTGGTACTTATAAGTCTTCAATGAAGACATACATGGATGGCAACATACCAACGTATAAAGTTAGGCTTTTAGCGGAAAAGGTATCGTTATCAACATTGTGTTGATTACGATTCAACCTTTTACCTGTTGCCACGATAAATCCATTTGGATAATGCTTGTTATTCGATCCATAGATGGATTGAAGCAAGCATTAAGTTCTTGGAATTATCGTTTTGATGTAATCATAGTGGTGTATGATTTAATTCAAAATGAAATTAATTCTTTTGTATATAAGAGGGTTAGTGGGACTGCACTGAAAATGGCTATCCTATAAAATAATGATAATACGTCATTTCTTGGAAATGATATTCCCATAAAATAACTATCGGCGAAAGCTTGGCTTTCGAAATACTCTCCTAGAAATCGTACATTGAAAAATTTACGCAACCTGGTGTCTCATACGCTTTGAGCATATGGATTCACAAACAGGCCAATCCGAGTGATAGTCACTGGATTGATGTTAAGAACATCCGTTAGTATCTTAGAGAACTAAGGATGTTGTCTTAGTCTATGGAGAATGAGAACTTGAAGTGACTAGGATCACTGTAGCAAGTTTCCTATAACCGATAAAGACGACTAAAAGTCGCAAATGGTACTATACAGTTTGTATAACGGTACAGTGAGCTGGAAATCTTCCAAGCAAGATACTGTTACCGAAGAAACAACAAATGCGGGTTAATTACAGCAGCTGAGGCATCAATAGAAGCCATCTGGGTCAATAACAAATCTAATTAGATTAGATATAGTTCTGTTGGCAGCTGAGCTAGGCGTCAGCACAGGCTAAAGAATTAATGGTCTCATCAACGATCCAGATACGTACTTAGATATTCATCTGATTCGTTCGGATCATACATCGTGGCGATGTGATGATCAAATAATCGCATCAGATGATAATCATGCAAATCCGCTGACGAAAGCTTTTCTCAGCAATTTGAGCCAACCGTACATAGTTCGGGTGTCAAGCACTCGAGTGACTGGCTATAGGGCAAGTGGGATATTGTTGGATAATTATGACCCATAGCGTCACTATTTGTACAGATCATGGTGTTGTTGTACAAATTAAATATGTGACAAAGGAGATTGCACTCTTATCATTTGTGATTAGATCACCTAGATATATAAATGATGAGAGGTCCTTGTGATTTGTTCCTGGACAGAGAATGATATGAGACAGTATCAGTCCACGAAGGATAAATCATTAAATATCCTTAGTCAGAATATTATCGAGATTGGACATCGATAAATACGTAAAAGACTAGTATTACACTTGTGCACGTTGTGAGGGCACAACATCATAGTTCTCATATATTTGGGTATAAGATACTCATGCAAGTGTAATAGGAGGTTGTGTTTTACCGATGGTACGGGAAACAGCTTCGCTCTGGATAGACCCCCGCGGAATCCCATTGGTAGTATGACTATGTGTCTATGGGAGTCCGTAATCAGGGTAGGTATATTTGTTCTTAACCTGAGACTTGCACCGCTAATACTTGCGACAATCAATATGCTTTGTTTGCGGTCGTCCAGGACTTTAACAGGTTCTGTGTACGCCAATGCTGGGTATATTGAGAATCGTAGTGTGTTGGGTGTGATGTTAAGACAGAAGTATCACTCCAGTCATATGGAGATGATGGTCACATAGGATACGGAACTCGTTCTCTTAAATGCTCGAGCTATCGGGATATTATGACTAGGTCATGTTTATCCGATTATAGAGACTGGTTACCAGACATCCGATATATGCTTCGTACGGGGCAGACACAATTCTAGCCCCAGGCCTAGCACGTGAACATCCGATACTGGATCGACATACACAATACTACGGTATACTACGCTTGATATAGATCACATATTCCTATAAGGATATTTCTGGAGAATTGGGTAGGCATGGCGCTTTGCTAGAAGCCAACCTTGTCTTGTAAATCGGTAAAAATGTAGTACGAGGTACTTACGTGTTCGGATAGTCCGACGACCGTATTTACTGCCAACATATCCGGGGATCTCATGGGTTGCTTTCCGAAGATTCACTGATGATGTATGACTCGCACTTTAATTAATCTAGGAGTAATTAGATGAGAGAGAAAATTAATCTGGGATTAATTACGGAGATATTTTATCTGGGATAAAATATTAATAAAAGAGAGAGAACGATTAATTTGGAATTAATCGATAAAAATAATATATTCGATATATTATGCGAAATTGGATTTCGATGCGGAATTAAAATTAGATTTTAATTCGGGCGAACAAATTAATTTAGAATTAATTCGTTAGCGACGTGAATAGTGATTTCGCTAGGCGTAATCGTTTAATTACGTCGCAACAGAAAATTCGTTAATTTGGAATTAGCGAACCCGAGCCCGGGATTATTTGCGAGCGCATTCGCATTTCAAATTCGAGTGCGGCACGCAAGTCAAATCTAGCGACAAATCGCAAGTCACATCAAGCGTCAAATCACATGTCACTTTGCTTTTTGAAATTGAAAAAGGTAAATGGTTTATTAATTTTTTGGAAAATATATAAACCTAATACATTTTTTATTTCCCTCTCTCTTTTACGTTTTGGAAAGCTTTCCCTCCTTTATTCTCTCTCGGTCTTGGACCGACTCTTCTTCCTTCTGGTTTTCTGCAAAACCGTGAGTGATGGAGAAGGTTAAGGCTTGATTTTTGTTGCAAAATCAAAGTGCTAGCACACCTTGAGTCTTCCTAAGGTGATAGGGAAACGAACACATGAGCATGGAACAGTTTTTGAAGCTTGGAGCTTGGAGCTTCAATGGAGTCATCATGGCCGAATCTTGGAGGGACAACAAGCAGTGAAATCGTGTAGTCCACTGCCAAAGGGAGCTGCTGCCGTGAGCTTTTGAGGGAGCTTGAAGGCTTGTGTTCTTCGCGTCGCAAGATCCGTTCATTGTGAGTATGTTTCTGCCATTCTCCTTTCTGTATTCATGCGTTTTCATGCTTGTTTGATGATTCTTGGGACCTAATTAGAAACCAACAGTTTGCTGGTTGCAGTTTGGTGACAATGGAGAGGGATTTTGGAGTGCTTGGGCGTCAATAAGCTACTGTTTCGGGGGCTGTTTTGGTGTTGGTTGTGCGGCAATATGGAGGGTGGTCTCTTGTGGTGTTTGGCGTCAGTTTCTAGGGAGAGAGGGGAGGGGCGTGGATGCTAGGGGATTGAAGGGTTGGTTTATGGTCCTTTTTATAGGAGAGGGTTGAGGTTTACCTTATCCGAATAGGGAAGGAATATTGTGTAATTATGGGGGGTCTCTAATTAGTATGTCATAAGGAAAAATCTATTTATTTTAGGAAGGTAATTGGTGGGATTTGATTTGATTTGATTTAGTTTAGGCATGTGATTTAATTTAATTATGAATGTGATTTATGAGATTTGATTTGAATATTTTAATTTGGGAAAGTGATTTGGTTTGATTTCAACATGTGTTTAATGTGTGGATTTGTTATTTTGGAAGGCTTTGGGCGTGAGTTAAGGGGTCTTGGGCGTGGGTTTGGTTCATTTTGGTGGGCTTGGTGTGTGGCTTGTGGGGGGGTTTTGGGCCAAGGCTAACAGTTAAAACATAGGTTCAACGAGCAAACCCAAAGCTAAGCAAACGAATTAAATTCAACAAGGTATTGATTCTTGAATTTTCCCTTCCGACGTCCGTTTCCCCGCGACTTCCGAAACTCATAAGGTAGTGCCTCCGCACGAGTCTCATCATCGGGAGTTACATGCAAAAATATAGTGCCTACAGTCGCCCCCACTTTGATGGGACTTGTGCAGTGTGTGACAATGACAATCCCATCAAAGTTATGCAATGTATTTTTACTTACCTGGCTCGCCAGCTGCTGCCTGACTTGCCTGCTTCCTCGAATTGAATTGATCTGGTGGTAGGGTGCTGCGACCCCTGAGGTTCATCCCTGCAAGATGCTGCGATCTCTAGGAATCACTACCGGACTGAGCAGATAAGAGGTGGTCCATTCCCGAACTGAGTTGATAATATGGGCCTCGACCCTGGGATTCATTCCCGGATTCATTGTAAAACCCAGACGATGTGGGCCTGGACCCTGGGATTCATTCCCGAATTCATTCCAAAACTCTGACGATATGGGCCTCGACCCTGGGATTCATTCCCGGATTCATTCCAAAACTCTGACGATGTGGGCCTCGACCCTGGAACTCATCCCCAAAACTGATACTGACGTGGGCCTCAACCCTGGGACTCATCCCCAAAACTGCTGATGATGTGATGGTTCATTCTCGATCCGTGCTGTATGAAAACGGTAGATTGGTCGCCCCCAGTCTCGGTTTATTTTACTATTCTTGGCTGCTTTCATTAGGTCAAGGTAGATCTCTTGGTGTGATGTTACATACCAACACACTATATTGCTTCTCACGAGATAATCCCGATGGCTAAACATATTTTCGTCCTCAAATGATGCTTCGTGTCTAAACTAGAGAACCTTCAAAGTACTTGATATACTCAACTCCGATCATCTGAATGAGTGATCTGAACTAGACTCCCAGTGTGTATGTGCCAATGTTCTTTCGCAGCTTAATCCTTAAGTAAGCCAACTCGATGACTTTGTCTCGGAGAATTGGATCAGTGGGTCTAACCAACTTAGATGTCTTGATCATACTCTGTGATTACTTCCTCGTACTCAACATGATATGGTCTTCTTCTTCTTTTCTTTCGTCTCTTTCTTTTCTTTCTTTTCTTTTTGAACTTCTTTTTCTTTTTCTTTTTCTTTTTCTCTTTTCTTTCTTTCTCTTTTTTCGACACACCTACCCTTTAAGGTAGCATTTCTCCTCATGGTGGTCCTAATACTCACCCATGGGTAGCTTCACGCGTATCGGTTATAGGTGGTCTATATATATATATTTCTTTCTTTTCAAAGACTTCTTCATCGTTTCCAACCATATCACATATCGTAACATAAGTAAACCAGGATGGATATCTAGGCAAACGGTCATTCACTGATCCACCATCTCTCCAACTAGTCATCTCACCGACTACTCAGGCTTCTACCGCTAAGATCCCGTAATCAAGTGCTTGCGAGTCTAACCGAGATCAACTACTTAGAATACCGGATGAGAGCACATCTCGCACTTATCGTTTCTAAGTTTTCTCCATACAGCAAACAATGTCATCACCGGACATATGCCTAACCATCAAGGACTTTTTTTTTTCACTCCACTAGAATTCTTCTTTTCAACCGTTGATAATGGGGCTTCGCCCCCTGGGATTCATTCCCGAAACTGATGCTGGTATGGGCCTCAACCCTGGGACTCATCCCCAAAACTGATATCGATGTGGGCCTCAACCCTGGGACTCATTCCCGAAACTAATACGATGCGGGCCTCAACCCTGGGATTCATTCCTGAAACTGCTGACACTGTACTGTTGCTGCTTCTGGTTGGCTTGCCTTTGCCGCTTTCTCTTCTTCCTTCTTTGAAACCTGTGAATACAAAACGAAACAAAACACAAAAAATAATGCAAGTACGTTACATGTATGCATGCATGCATGAATGAATTTCCTATTCCGTTGGGTTAGGTCTTCCGCCAGTTCCCCTGGTGACTGCTCGGTCTTCTCTTCCTCAGGCAAAATATTATTTCAGTCTGTCCACGTTGATCGGCTCGGTGAACTCGTTCCCTTCTAAGTCTGACAGTCTCACTGCCCCGCTTCCCATTACTTTCTGGACAATGTAGGGTCATTCCCAGTTAGGTCTGAACTTTCCTCTCGGATCCATAGTCGACGGCTTTGACTGCTTAAGAACCAAATCACCCTTTCTGATATTAGTGGGACGCACCTTCTTGTTGAATGCTCGGGCCAATCTCTTCTGGTATAACTGCATATGCTGTAAGGACTCCATCCTCTTCTCGTCTAGTAAAGCTAACAATTCAAATCTCTGCGAGGCCCATTCTTGTTCGGGTAACTCTGCTTCTGCAAATACCCGCATGGACTGTATCTCAACTTCCACTGGCAGTACTGCTTCCATTGCCTTCTGAGCCTCTCTTTTTTAAACACTTCAACTGAAAGCCGTTCGCTTGTCTCTTGTATAGTTCCCCATTCAAACTCACATACTGAGAAGTCAACTTCTGAATGACTATCCTGTCTTTTCTGCTTGCTTCTTCCGGAGGTTTCCCACATTCCAAGTATTGCTGAATATCATAGTACCAAGCGAATACTTTGGCATACTTGACTAACATTTCCTCTAGTTCCTTCCGCTCCTAAGAGGTAACCTCACTTGCAATTGAGACATCCTTGGGGCTTTCAAGCGTACTAAGTTAAATGCGTTTGTTTTGGTTGAGTTGATGTCAAATATACTCAAGTGGTGCAATTTGAAAGGGGGAGACTCAGACAAGTAAGTGAAATGAATGTCTTTATTATTAATGGATGCGAGATCACAATTGAATAAGATCAGGAAAACAAACATCCCCATAACTTGCAACTTTGTCTTCTTCCATCTTTTGGCTTTTTCCGGACATCAGATCATCTAACTGCTGTAATTCTTTTTCCCATTTACTTTCTCATTTCTGCTCCATTTCATTTTTACTATTGTCGCCCCATATTCCCATGCGGGAAGCTTGATGGTCATGAGTTTGGAGGATAGAGCCATTGGGTAGGCCGAAGTTATTCATATAGGTAGGTGGTGAGACAGAGTGATAGTTAAGTAGAGGGTTTTTGTATGTATTGGGTTGCTCTTTTTCCGGGTCAAGTATTTTATGGGAGTCGATAAGGTTCTGGATCTCATGCCTAAGGCGGGTGCATTTGTCAGTTTCGTGGCCTCTTTGTTGGTGGAGGTAACAGTATAGGTTTAGGTCAAGGTAGCGTGGCACATGGTTTGGAAGTGGTTTAGGTTCTAAGGGACTTAGGAGTCTTTGCCTTTTCAGCTTTTCAAACACCTTTGACAAAGGTCTACCAAGATTGGAGAATCGTCTGTTCCTGATAGGGGCGACCTCAGAAGGAGTGGGTTTGGTCTCCGAAGGTCCCCTAATGGTCTTTTTATTTCGGTTGCAGAACTTTCTATCATTGGCTATATAGGTATGGTCAAACTGGCCACATCGGCGGTCAAAGCTTGCAACTGCTCGGTAATATTAGTGAGATTAGTCTCCAACTGATCCATACGAGATACCTCGCTCTCTGATTCGATCATGTTTGCTAACGGCTTTTTGATGAGTCTTCCCTCTTACCCCTAACCCAACGGATATCTATGATGCTTTTAAGACACAAAAGGTTAACATGATGCGTGTATGCATGAGATGCATGAGATGCGTGTGATGTATGAGATATATAAGTCGACCCATTATCATTTTAAAGCACTTTATCATACTATTACGAGGTGCATACTTGTCCCAGTTGAAAAGGCCCAACATGTTTACACTTTTGCGATAACATGGCTAAAAAACTTCAAATGATAAGAGGCCAAACACAAAATGACCCATCGACATTTTAGAAGCTTTTGGCCCAATTGTCAAAAGACACGAACTCATCCCAGTTTAAATGGCCCAAACAAGTTCACATCTCTTGACAAGAAGTCCAACTGAATCCAAATTATGATGGTCCTAAACACAAGCATAAAGAAATAATTTCTATTGGTCATATAACTATGGTTCACATGTGAGTTTACGGGGTGTAGAAAAAGGCTCCCGTTGACGAAGGATTGCCCACAATTAGGACTCCCCACTCAATGGTTCGAGCGACCAAGTGAGCGCACCTTTTTTATACCGTAAGGTACGTGCCAACGAGTTATAGTGTATGACTGACTGTCAAATGGATTTCCTATTGAAGATTCCCCAGAGGGAGGGTGGAACGAACTCTCTTAAATACCCAAGCCTCTTAGGCTCTTATCGCCTTGGTGACAGGAATAACCAATAGGTCCTCCAAATTAGTCCATCACAGTGAGCTTCGGGTAAATGATTATCTAGGTGCCTTCACAGCTTTTACTCTCGGCCATAGAAAGGTATGAAAGAAGAAAGACACCAAACCATTACCTAGCTTTAATAATGCCTTTGATTAAACCCCTTCAACCCACTATAGACACGGTTAACTAAAGCGCAAATCACAATCATTACAAGACATTATTTCGGGGCCGATTCTCTATCCCCAGTGGAGTCACCAAACTGTAGGACACAGAAATCGGTGACGCTGTTCCAGGCTCGCGGCCCGGTTGGGAGTACGGAGTAGCCCGTGGGGGACTAAACCGGAGAATAAAAGAGTCACCACCCAGCGTGAACTGGGAAAATGATTTAAGGCCGCACTCACCCCTCGCAAGGGAAGACCTCAAACCGTTGGGTTCAGAATGATCCCTTACTTATGCCACTTGTAATGAAAGGATTTGTGCAATAATCTAATCGAGTCTACGCAACATACATACACAAGGATAAACTACATCTAAATTTACGTACATGAAAACAAAACCTATATCTAAGTTTGTATGCATAAAAGTAAGTCGGAATAAAGGCAAGCAAACAATCTCATGAATACGTTAAATTAATACATGCGGAAACATAAATAAATCATGCATAAAAAATCATATTAAACAACTAAATCATGCACAAAAGAAAATAACATACTAAACGACTAAATCATGCATAAAAGAAAATAACATACTACACGACTAAATCATGCATAAAAGAAAATAACATACTAAACGACTAAATCATGAATAAACATAAGATTGGACGAAACGAAATATGTGTGTTTCTCAAGATGTACGTGGAATTGTATCCCAAATACAGACCGCATTACCGTCCATTCGGATTCGGCTACGGAATTTACGTCTGGGTTTCCATCCGATATACCGTAAGAGATAACACATATTACATTCATCCGAAGGTCATAACATACACTAACCAACAATACTCATGCGAAGTAAAATAAAACATAAATGAGAATAAGTAAAAAGGGTGCCCTCAGGTCTAACCTTTTATGTCGCCTCTTGGAAGTGCGTTATATGGCCGTCGGAAGGGTTAACGCTCCGCAACTCCTCCGATTCACTGGTTCAACGTTTTCCTTCGCTATTTCGTTGTTTTGGGCTGCTGTGTTTTCTGTGTTTTGCTGTTTTCACTGCTGTTTTTGGTGATTTATGGACTATTTTCAAGTGCAGTTTTTTTTGTGATGAAGGGGGATTTTAGTGTGCAGTTTTTTATGATTTAAGAGGTGTTTTGAAGTGCAGTTTTTTTGCGGTTTAAGGGTGAAGTTTCAGGGGCTGTATGGGCGTGAATAGAGGGCTGTTCGGGGGCTTTTTTGTGCGTGAATGGAGGACTGTTCGGGGGCTGTTTTGTGTGAGTGTGAGGCTGGTCAGGGGCTGATTTGCGTGACTTCAGGGGCAGTTCACTGGTTTTTTACTGGGTGCAGTTTGGCGGCAATGGAAAGGGATTTTGGAGTGCTTGGGCGTCAATGAGCTACTGTTTCAGGGGCTGTTTTGGTGTTGGTTTGCGGCAATATGAAGGGTGGTTTCTTGTGGTGTTTGGCGTCAGTGTAGAGGGAGAGAGGTTGGGCGTGGATGCTAGAGAGTGAGAGGAGAGGCGCGGATGCTAGGGGAGTGAATGGTTGGTTTATGGTCTTTTTTATAGGAGAGGGTTGAGGTTTACCTTATGCGAATAGGGAATAAATATTGTGTAATTATGGGGGGTATCTCTAATTAGTATGTAATAAGGAAAAATCTATTTATTTTATGAAGGTAATTGGTGGGATTTGATTTGATTTTATTTAGTTTAGGCATGTGATTTAATTTAATTAGGAATGTGATTTATGAGATTTGATTTGAATCTTTTAATTTGGGAAGGTGATTTGGTTTGATTTCAACATGTGTTTAATGTGTGGATTTGTTATTTTGGAAGGCTTTGGGCGTGAGTTAAGGGGTCTTGGGCATGGGTTTGGTTCATTTTGGTGGGCTTGGTTTGTGGCTTGTGGGGGGTTTGGACCAAGCCTAACAGTTAAAACAGAGGTTCAACGAGCAAACCCAAAGCTAAGTAAACGAATTAAATCCAACAAGGTATTGATTCTTGATTTTCCCTTCCGACGTCCGTTACCCCGACTTCCGCAACTCAAAAGGTAGTGCCTCCGCACGAGGTTCATCATCGGGACTTATATGTAAAAATGCAGTGCCTACAAAAGGATCATACAAAGGTGATAGGGAAACTTTTCCCAAGAGTTTGGAATTCACTCATCAAAGCTTGGAGCTCAACATACAATCAAAGGAGAGCTTGGAGCAACTTCAAAGGACGCAAATTTTGTTGTCTACACATCCTACCTAGCCGATCAATGTAAGTTATTCCGCAAACTTCTTTGATTATTCACGCAAATATATTAAAACTCATATACTTGATGATTCTATGTATGATTAGAATTGGCATGATTATTTGAGGGTGCAAGCATCTAGAGACTTTCTAAGGAAATAGAGAGTGTATTGCTTATCCCTTAGCTAGGTAATTATTTCGTGATGAACTTAGAGATTTATTACCTTTAAGGTTAATAAATATAAATCACTTGTTTATAATAAAAGACATTATAAAAGATACAAGTGGGGTGAGGCCAAGGCGTTAATAAAACTTTCCAAACTAAAGTTAATTTTACCAAAGGTATACTAGAGTTAGATAATGATTTGGTATCTTCCTTCACTCACTGCCTTTTTATAGCCAAAAGGAAAAGCTGTGAAGACATTTAGATAATCATTTACTCAAAACCTACCTTAAAGCATATTTAAAGTGTTGGACTAATTTGGAGGATCTATTGTTTATTCCTGTCACCAAGGTAATAAGAGCCTAAAAGGTAAGGGTATTTAAGAGAGTTTGCTCCACCCTCCCTCTGGGGAATTTTCAATGGAGGAATCCATTTGACAGTTATTCACTTAAACTTGCTAAAATCCTCAATAATAATTTAAGTCTAAAATTTGCCTCCCATTGTAAAGTATAGACCCAAAGGGCATAAACCGTATTGGCATGACTAGGCTTTACCAGACTGACCAATACCAATTTGTCCCTAAATCGTACTATTGACAATGGTTTGACTTTTCTGAGTCATAAGACGCAGCGACCATTAGGCGTGGTCTTATAACTTAGTGGCAAAGAATGGGTGTCCACAATGACTAGCATAAGCTATGGCATGTTTGATTGCCCAACCCAATGATCAAGGAATTGTGATTTATATCATAAATTGGTTGGGAACCTACCTAATTATCGTATTTTATAACGATCGGCCCTAGTCAGAGTTGTGAAATGATGATAATGGGATCCTTGCCCACAAAAAATCCAACATATTGGGGTTGATGCGATTTGCTTAAAATTTTAAAACAATTGAGTGTGAGCAACTTCATAATATTAAAAGTCCATGTTATTATGAAACATTAATGAAAACATATTCCTAATTTTAACATTCTCTCTTAACAGGTGGGTTAAAATATTTCACAAACATTCAAATAGCAAACAGAATATCACTTCGTTCCATCTTTGATGAGCATAAGCTCAAAGGGGACAACTACAATGACTGGTTTAGAAACCTTAAAATTGTCTTACGACAAGAAAATATTTTCTATGTTCTTGAAAGACCATTTCCCCCTGAACCCGCAGAAGATGCTGACCAAAATACATTTGATGCTTGGAAGAAACACGTCGATGATGATGAGCAAGCAGTTTGCATAATGCTTGGCTCTATGTCGGACGAACTTCAGAAAGCTCATGAAGATATGGATGCTCAAACCATCATCTTTCACTTGAAGGAGTTGTATGCAACTTCCGTTCATACCGTTGATGAGTGGTATTTATATCACTATTTCCCACTCATTTAACCTAATATTTTGTATAGTTTCTTGAGTTTTGTGAACGTTTTGATGTATTTTGTGTTATTTTGTAGATAAATAAAGTTTGGAAAGCATTGGAGGCAATTTGGGGCAAAAACGGACAAAAATGCGTCAACAGGGATATTTTGGTCTTTCGCGCGTCGCGACGCCAAGCCTTTCAGCGTCGCGACGTCTAAAATGCGCCGAACAGTGCTAACGTGCGCCGGGTCCACAAATCAGAATCTGAGAAAAGTTTGACTTTGCTAAAATGCGCCGTGCCACGTGTCACCATCACAGCCGATCTGCTAACATGCGCCGTGCCACGTGTCAGCATCCTACGGTGCCGACAGTCATCATCGCCACGTGTCGCCACGTCGTCGCCACATCACCGCCATGTCATCAGCCACGTCAGCAAGTCAACAAGTCAAATTGCCATGTGTCGTGCCAATCATCATCAGCCAATCAGGAAGTGACACGTGTCGCATTCTATGGTGCCGACAGTCTCTTTCCCACGTGTCGCCACGTCACCGCTACGTCATCGCCACGTCAGCATCAATTATTGATATCCTATCCTTATCTGACATATGGCGGATAAGAATCTCAGCGACCAATCAGAAGCCGCCACGTGTCACAATAATTGAAGCTCAACCACTCTGCCACGTGTCACCTTATCACCTTATCCAGAATCTTCAAACCAGCGAACCAGAGCGTGCCACGTCGACAAATCTGGCGTCGCGACACTGAGGACCTGGCGTCACGACGCTGGATCATACCGAGGCCTATAAATTGAGCTCGAGATTTCAGAATTCAGTGTACCTTCATCTCTCTTAAATTCCTTCTAAAGAGAGAGTTTCTCTCTCTAGATTCTTTAGTTACTGACTTCCTAATCTAAACCAAATTTATCCCCCCTCAATCTTTGACTTTCCTTGCTCAACACCAAATCAAATCCTTTCCTTGTGAGATAAGGAGTAGCCCTAACCTTTCTCTATATAAACAACCCCTAACCAAGACATGCACTCCCCTAGCTCATTGACACATATTCACATAAAGAAAAAAGCCTCTCCATTCACACCTAATATACTCAAGAAACAACCTAGAATTTTCCTCTCCTCCTCCTCCCTTTCCACCAAAAACAACACTCCCCCTAAACACTCTCCATAACCGAACATCACAGCCCCTATACAGCCCCCATAACCACCAAAAATCGCAGCCTCTTTAGCCCTTAAAGACACCCAAGAACAGTAGCCTAAATTCAGCAAACATAGTGACCAGAAAATGTCACCGGAAGAGCAGTGAAATACAGTAAAAACAGCAGCAAAAGATGGAGAACGACGACTCAAAACAGTAAGACAACGAACGAGAGCAGTGAACCAGTGAACCGGAAGAGTTGCGGAGCATCCACCCTTCCGAAGATCGTGTACCGTACATCCGAGAGGTGATTTAAAAGGTTAGACCTGAGGGCACTTTTCTCATTAGTTTATATTCGTCTTTTGATTGTTTATTGAATTCTATTCGCATGAGAGTCGTTTGTGGATGCATGTTGTGGCTTGAATGAAATGGAAAATGTGTCGCCTCTTGTGGTATATAGGATGGAAACCCGGACATAAATTTCATAGCCGATTTCGAATGGACGGTAGTATGATCTGTACTCGGTATACAACTCCACGTACCACTTGAGTAAACGGCACACTCTTTTGTTTTATGTTGCTTCGGTTTATTTATTTTTCGTTATTTGAATTCTGCATGTTACTTTTGTATGTATGATACAATCGAGCGCATGGGCTTAGTAAGTCGGATTAAAGGTCCCCTAATTGGAGGGGTTAAAATCCTTTACCACAATGTTTTGCCGCGCCGGTTGATGTGTGTTCGGTTGGATATAAGATATGTTCAATCAGATATACTAAGTTTGATATGGTTGTCTTTATTTTTGTATGCATGATGTGATCGAGCGCATGGGCTTAGTAAGTGCGATGAAAGGTCCTCTAAATGAAGAGGTTAAAATCCTTTACCATGATGCTTTGCCGCGCCGATTAACGTATATTCGGTTGAATGTAAGATGTGTTCAATCGGGTACATGAAGTCTAAGGTTATTGTCTTTATTTTTATATGCATTGAGATAAGCGAATGGGATTAGTAAGTGCGATGAAAGGTCCTCTAATTGAAGAGGTTAAAATCCTTCGCCACGATACTTCGCCGCGCTTCATATTTCGCTATTTGCTTTTTATGTATGTACTGCGTCACATTTTGTGCATCAGGTCTGTTCCCATTCGAACGCGTTATCGAACGCTATACGAACGTGAACCTTCTGTTTCCCGTTCGAACGTGTTTTACAAACGCTACTCGAACGCGCATGCATTTTGTTTCATCAGGTCTGGAACCGTTCGAACGCGTTATCGAACGCTATACGAACGCGAACCTTCTGTTTCCCGTTCGAACGCATTTTACAAACGCTACTCGAACGCGCATGCATTTTGTTTCGTCAGGTCTGGATCCGTTCGACGTGTTATCAAACGCTACAAAAACGCGAACATTCTATTTACCGTTCGAACGCGTTTACGAACGCTACACGAACGCGCACATACTGAACTAATTATGTCTCATCATATTTCATGCACAACTGACTTTTGGGTGATCTCCCTTGCATTATGTAGCCAATCATATTATTTGTATTCCTGCATTTATCCATTTGATGTGTTCTTGGGATGATATTCAAGCATGATTAGGCTGTTAGCATGTTATTTGGTTAATATATTCATGAGATAGTACTCAAGCATGATTAGGTTGTTCTTAGTTTTCCCTATCATATGATTGAGAAATGTTTGTGAGATTGCCATGTGATGTTGCATGTTGTGATGATTAATTTCATGTCTGTGGATTTAGAAGCATGATACTCTTGGAAATAAGTGTTACTTAGGCCTGATTAAATTATTACACAAATCCTTTCATTACAAGTGACATAAGTAAGGGACCATTCCGAACCCAACGGTTTGAGGTCTTCCCTTGCGAGGGGTGAGTGTGGCCTTAAATCTCATTTTCCCGGTTCACACCGGGTGGCGACTCCATTATTCTCCGGTTTAGTCCCCCATGGCTACTCCGTACTCCCAACCGGGCTGCGAGCCCGGGACAGCATGCGTCGCCCCAGATCCTATGTCCCACAGTCTGGCGACTCCACTGGGGATAGAGAATCAGCCCCGAAATATTGTCTTGTAATGTTTGGATTTATGTTCTAATTGACCATGTCTATAGTGGATAAAATTGGGGTTTAATCAAGGGCATCATGAGGCTAGGTAATGGTTTGGTGTCTTCCTTCATTCACTACCTTCCTAGAAGGAAAAGCTGTGAAGGCACCTATATAGCCATCTACTCGTAGCTTATTGTGATAGACTAATTTAGAGGACTCGTTGTTTATTCCTGTCACCAAGCGATAAGAGCCTAAGAGGCTAGGGTACTTAAGAGAGTCTCGCTCCACCCTCCCTCTGGGGAATCTACAACGGGAAATCCATTTGACAGTCAGTCACACACCATAGCTCATTGGCACGTACCTTAGTGTATAAAAAAAGGGTGCGCTCACTTGGTCGCTCTAACCCTTGATTGGGGAGACCTAGTTATGGGCCATCCTTCGCCGATGAGAGCCTTTGTCTACACTCTTGTGAACCCACCCATAGATCGGGGTTGTATGGTTAAAATAACAATTATTTCCTTGAGTATGTGCTTGTGGACCATCCTCATTTGGATGCAGTTGGACTATTGTCAGAAATGCGAACTTGCTGGGCCATTTAAACTGGGGCGAGTTCGTACCTTATAACCATTAGGCCCAAAGCTTCTGAAATATTGATGGGCCATTCTGTAGAAATCATTGTTTTATGTTTGCATCATCTTTCTTTTATGCTTGTGTTTGGGAACATCGTCGTTTGGATCCATTTGGACCATTTGTCATGAGATATGGGCTTGTTGGACCATTTAAACTAGGACAAGAACGTATCCTATGACGATTGGGCCAAAGGCTTCTAAATATTGATGGGCCACTTTGTACTTGTGTTCGGAACATTACCATTTGGATTTAGTTGGGCTCCTTGCCATGAGATGTGAACTCGTTGGGCCATTTAAACTGGGACGAGTTCACTCCTATGACAGTTAGCCCAAAAGCTTCTAAAATGATGGTGGGCCGATTTGTGTGAAAATTTTAATGAGTTGATATATTTCTTGTATCACATGCACCTCATGCATACATGCACCTCATGCATACATGCACCATGTTAACCCCATTTTGTCTTGAAAGCCATCATAGATACCCGTTGGTTAGGGAAGAGGACAGACTTGTCAAAAGACCAAGCAGCCACCAAGAGTACCGGCAGAAGACCTAACCCAATGGGATAGGAAACTCATTCATGCATGCATGCATACACGTAATATATTTGCATCCTTTTGTGTTTGTTCTGTTTTGTAATAACAGGTTTCAAAGGAGAAAACGAGAAAGCGTCAAATGCAAGCCAACCAGAAGCAGCAACAGTACAATGTCAGTAGTCTTCAGGAATGAATCACAGGGGCGAGGCCCATATCAGTAGCAGTTAGGGCTGAGGCCCGCATCAATATCAGTTTAGGGCCGAGGCCCACATCAATATCAGTTTAGGGCCGAGGCCCACATCAATATCAGCTTGGGGGCGAGGCCCACATCAGTATCAGCATCAGTTTAGGGGCTGAGGCCCACATCAGTTTCAGTTTTGGGGATGGGTCCCATGGCCGAGGCCCACATCAGTTTCAGTTTAGGGACGAGTCCTAAGGGCGAGCCCACATCAGATCAATTTTACCGGGTACGGCACTCCGGGTATGGAGATACATAATCAGTTTTGCCAGGAATGACACTCCAAGAATGGAAGCACAGTTCGAGAATGAACAAGCCGGGAATGGCACTCCAAGAATGGAAGCACAGTTCGAGAATGAACAAGCCGGGAATGGCATTCCAAGAATGGAAACGCAGTTCGAGAATGAACAAGCCGGGAATGGCACTCCAAGAATGGGAACACAGTTCGAGAATGAACAAACCGGGTATGGCACTCTGGGGGCGAGGCCCACATCCTTATCAGCATCAGTCTGGCCGGGTATGGCACTCTGGGGGCGAGGCCCACATCTTATCAGCATCAGTCTGGCCGGGTATGGCACTCTGAGGGCGAGGCCCACATCCTATCAGCATCAGTCTGGCCGGGTATGGCACTCTGGGGGCGAGGCCCACATCATTATCAATATCAGTCTGGCCGGGTATGGCACTCTTAGGGCGAGGCCCACATCCTTATCCACATCAGTCTGGCCGGGTATGGCACTCTTGGGGCGAGGCCCACATCCTTATCAGCATCAGTCTGGCCAGGTATGGCACTCTGGGGGCGAGGCCCACATCCTTATCAACATCAGTCTGGCCGGGTATGGCACTCTTGGGGCGAGGCCCACATCCTTATCTGTATCAGTCTGGCCGGGTATGGCACTCTGGTGGCGAGGCCACATCCTTATCAGCATCAGTCTGGCAGGGTATGGCACTCTGAGGGCGAGCCCCACATCCTTATCAACATCAGTCTGGCCGGGTATGGCACTCTGGGGGTGAGCCCCACATCCTTATCAACATCAGTCAGGCCGGGTATGGCACTCTGGGGGCGAAGCCCACATCCTTATCATCATCAGTCTAGCGGGGTATGGCACTCTGGGGGCGAGGCCCACATTAACATCAGATCAGTTTTGTCGGGTACGGCACTCCGGGTAAGGAGATATTACTGCGACGCCTTGGGTATGAGGTTTAGCACGGCAGGTACGGCACTCCGGGTATGGAGATATTACTACGACGCCTTGGGTATGAGGTTTAGCAAGCCAGGTACGGCACTCCGGGTATGGAGATATTACTGCGACGCCTTGGGTATGAGGTTTAGCAAGCCAGGTACGGCACTCCGGGTAAGGAGATATTACTGCGACGCCTTAGGTATGAGGTTTAGCACGCCAGGTACGGCACTCCGGGTATGGAGATATCACTGCGACATTCTAGGTACGGAGACGCAACTGCGACACTTCGGGTATGAGGTTTAGCATGCCAGGTACGGCACAACATCCACTCCACGCAACACATGGCAAGTCAAGTGGCAGCTGGCGAGCCAGGTAAGTAGAAATGCATTGCATAACTTTGATAGGATTGTTCAAAACACACACTGCACAAGTCCCATCAAAGTGGGGGCGACTGTAGGCACTGTATTTTTGCATATAAGTCCCTATGATGAGTCTCATTTGGAGACACTACCTTTTAAGTCACGGAGGTCACGGAAAACGGACATCGGAAGGGGGAATTCGGAATAAACAAGGTTCACTGTTTTCGTTCGTGCTGCGTTCGTGTATACGTTCGATGCCAAACAGATTGCGGGCGTTCGTGCCGCGTTCGAGGAAGCGTTCGAACGGTGTCGGTAATTCTAGTTTTACTGCTAGCCTCACATCAAGCCCAATTCGCCCAAGCCTTGGCCGACACGCCCAAGGCCACTTAAAACACATATTTAACACATGGTGAAATCAAAACAAATCTAAAAATCACATACCAAATTAAAATAAACATTAAAATCAATCAAATATATTAACTTCCTAACTAAACAAAATCACATACTAAATTAAAAAGATGTCATCCCTAATTAAAATCAATTATAACAAATTAAAGATATTGACTTCCTAATCTAAACCAAATTTGCCCCCCCTCAATCTTTGACTTTCCTTGCTCAACACCAAATCAAATCCCTTCCTTGTGAGACAAGGAGTAGCCCTAACCTTTCTCTATATAAACAACCCCTAACCAAGACATGCACTCCCCTAGCTCATTGACACATATTCACATAAAGAAAAAATCCTCTCCATTCACACCTAATATACTCTAGAAACAACCTAGAATTTTCCTCTCCTCCTCATCCCTTTCCACCGAAAACAACACTCCCCCTAAACACTCTCCATAACCGAAAATCACAGCCCCTATACAGCCCCCATAACCACCAAAAATCGCAGCCCCTTTAGCCCTTAAAGACACCCAATAACAGTAGCCTAAATTCAGCAAACATAGTGACCAGAAAACGTCACCGGAAGAGCAGCGAAATACAGTAAAACAGCAGCAAAAGATGGAGAACGACTACTCAAAACAGTAAGACAACGAACGAGACCAATGAACTAGTGAACCGAAAGAGTTGCGGAGCATCCACCCTTCCGAAGATCGTGTACCGTACATCCGAGAGGTGATTTAAAAGGTTAGACCTGAGGGCACTTTTCTCATTAGTTTATATTCGTCTTTTGATTGTTTATTGAATTCTATTCGCATGAGAGTCGTTTGTGGATGCATGTTGTGGCTTGAATGAAATGGAAAATTTGTCACTTCTTGTGGTATATAGGATGGAAACCCGGACATAAATTTCATAGCCGATTTCGAATGGATGGTAGTATGATCTGTACTCGGGATACAACTCCACGTACCACTTGAGTAAACGGCACACTCTTTTATTTTATGTTGCTTCGGTTTATTTATTTTTCGTTATTTGAATTCTGCATGTTACTTTTGTATGTATGATACAATCGAGCGCATGGGCTTAGTAAGTCGGATTAAAGGTCCCCCTAATTGGAGGGGTTAAAATCCTTTACCACAATGCTTTGCCGCGCCGGTTGATGTGTGTTCGGTTGGATATAAGATATGTTCAATCAGATATACTAAGTTTGATATGATTGTCTTTATTTTTATATGCATGATTTGATCGAGCGCATGGGCTTAGTAAGTGCGATGAAAGGTCCTCTAATTGAAGAGGTTAAAATCCTTTACCATGATGCTTTGCCGCGCCGATTAACGTATATTCGGTTGAATGTAAGATGTGTTCAATCGGGTACATGAAGTCTAAGGTTATTGTCTTTATTTTTATATGTATTGAGATAAGCGCATGGGCTTAGTAAGTGCGATCAAAGGTCCTCTAATTGAAGAGGTTAAAATTCTTCACCACGATACTTCGCCGCGCTTCGTATTTCGCTATTTGCTTTTTATGTATGTACTGCGTCACATTTTGTGCATCAGGTCTGTTCCCATTCGAACGCGTTATCGAACGCTATACGAATGCGAACCTTCTGTTTCCCGTTCGAACGCGTTTTACAAACGCTACTCGAACACGCATGCATTTTGTTTCATCAGGTCTGGAACCGTTCGAACGCGTTATCGAACGCTATACGAACGCGAACCTTCTGTTTCCCATTCGAACGCATTTTACAAACGCTACTCGAACGCGCATGCATTTTGTTTCATCAGGTCTGGATCTGTTCGAACGCGTTATCAAACGCTACACGAACGCGAACCTTATGTTTACCGTTCGAACGCGTTTACGAACGCTACACGAATGCGCACATACTGAACTAAGTCTGTCTCATCATATTTCATGCACAACTGCCTTTTGGGTGATCTCTCTTGCATTATGTAGCCAATCATATTATTTGTATTCCTGCATTTATCCATTCGATGTGTTCTTGGGATGATATTCAAGCATGATTAGGCTGTTAGCATGTTATTTGGTTAATATATTCATGGGATAGTACTCAAGCATGATTAGGTTGTTCTTAGTTTTCCCTATCATATGATTGAGAAATGTTTGTGAGATTGACATGTGATGTTGCATGTTGTGATGATTAATTTCATGCCTGTGGATTTAGAAGCATGATACTCTTGGAAATAAGTGTTACTTAGGCCTGATTAAATTATTACACAAATCCTTTCATTACAAGTGACATAAGTAAGGGACCATTCCGAACCCAACGGTTTGAGGTCTTCCCTTGCGAGGGGTGAGTGCGGCCTTAAATCTCATTTTCCCGGTTCACACCGGGTGGCGACTCCATTATTCTTCGGTTTAGTCCCCCGTCGTTACTCCGTTCTACCAACCGGGCCGCGAGCCCGGGACAGCATGCGTCGCCCCAGATCCTGTGTCCCACAACTATATTCTCAAAATTCTGAACCTTCTACTTGGGTGCTTGACACCGGTTGTGGGACTCACTTGTGTAACAATGTGAAAGTCCTGAGAAACAGTAGGACACTTCGTCATGGGGAGGTTGACTTATGCATGGGTAATGGAGAAAAACTTGTTGCATTGTGCGTGTGGACTTATTCATTAGTTTTGTCGAATGGTTTTGTTTTAGACTTAGAAGATTGTGTTTATGTACATTCTCTAGTAAAGAACATCATTTCAATTTCTTCTTTATGTAATAAAGGCTTTTCATGCCTAATAAGTTGTAATGAATGTTCTATTTATTTCAATGAAATAAAATATGGAGATGGTATTTTGAATAATGGTATCTTTGTCTTACAAACTAACAAATGATGTTCAACCTCTAATATATACAACGTTAACTCGAATAATCTCAATGAATCACTTCTATGGCACAGTCGCTTAGGTCATATCAATGAAACAAGATTAACTAAGCTATATAAGGATGGGTATTTCAGACCCTTCAAATATGAACCTTATGGAACCTATGAGTCTTGTTTACTTGGTAAAATGACCAAATTACCATTCAAAGGTAAAAGACAGCGTGCAACAGAGACATTAGAACTCATACACTCTGATGTATGCGGACCAATGTCAGTCACCGCTAGAGGTGGATTCTCCTACTTTATTACCTTTATCGATGATCACTCGCGATATGGGTATGTGTACCTTATGCGGTACAAATCTGAAGCCTTTGAGAAATTCAAAGTCTTCAAAGCTAAAGTAGAAAACTAGCTTAATAAAAGTATTATGTCACTAAGGTCTAACCGAGGTGGTGAATACTTAAGAGACGAATTTCAAGATTACTTGAGAGAAAATGGCATTGTTTCCCAGTGGACTCCTCTGGGAACTCCACAGCATAATGGGGTCTCCGAAAGGAGAAATCAGACATTATTAGATATGGTCCGATCAATGATGCCAGACACGGATCTACCTCTTTCATTTTGGGGTCTTGCTTTAGAAACTGCAACACTACTACTAAACCAAGTTCCTTCCAAGACTGTTAGTCAAACACCATATGAGTTATGGTCTGGGAAACGTCCTAGTCTTAGTTATCTAAGAGTTTGGGGATGTGACGCATATGTTAAGCTCACACAAACTAACAAATTGGATGATAGGGCAGTTAAATGTAAGTTTGTATGATATGCCTTGAACCCAAGAGCATACGTGTTCTACGTCCCAAATGAACAAAGAACATTTGTCTCACGAAATGCTAAATTTCTAGAGAATGAATTCCTTCTCAAGAAATATAGTGGGAGTAGACTTGACCTCGATGAGGTACGAGAAGAACAAACTAACATAGAACTAAACCTCAGGCCCCTCAAAAGGGCAGCGACGAAACAACCACAAGGTTATGAACTTAGAAGGTCCGGTAGGGAAAGATATGAGCCTGAAAGATATGGTTTCCATATTGATGAGGAACATGATCAGGTCATTGATAATGACGATCCCACCAGTTATGACGAAGCAATGTGTGACATTGATTCAGTCAAGTGGCTTGAGGCCATGAAATCCGAAATAGACTCTATGTATCAGAATCAAGTCTGGGACTTGGTGGATGCACCTGAAGGGATAAAACCCATAGGCTGCAAGTGGATTTACAAGCGTAAAACTGATGCAGAAGGCAACATCCAAACCTATAAGGCTAGGTTGGTGGCGAAAGGTTATAGACAAATCCAAGGAATTGACTATGACGAAACCTTCTCGCCTGTTGCAATGATAAAGTCCATTCAAATTTTACTGGCACTAGCTGCACACTTTGATTATGAGATTTGGCAGATGGATGTCAAAACAGCTTTCCTTAATGGGAACCTCGT
Organism: Zanthoxylum bungeanum; assembly: GCA_019454045.1. NCBI lineage: Eukaryota > Viridiplantae > Streptophyta > Magnoliopsida > Sapindales > Rutaceae > Zanthoxylum > Zanthoxylum bungeanum. Next base: position 34,371 of record SKCR01048231.1, read on the forward strand.
AGAGGAAGTCTATATGACACAACCTGAGGGTTTGCATCTAAGGAAGTCTATATGGCAAAACTAATGAATAATTCCCCACGCACAATGCAGCCAGTTTTTCTCCATTACCCATGCGTAAGTCAACCTCCCCATGAGGGAGTCTCCTACTGTTTCTCAGGCCCTGCACATTGTTACACAAGTGAGTCCCACAACCGGTGTCAAGCACCCAAGTAGAAGGTTCAGAATTTTGAGAATATAGTTCAATCATATACAACATACCTGAAGCATTCTCTGCTTGCTTAATCAGATTGTGCAATTCTGCTAAAGTAGCTTCTTTATTAGACAGATGAAACTGCATAATAAAGTTAGAGAAGTCTTTTGGTAAGGACTGAAGAATTAGATCGTGACCTATCTCATGATCCATGATGAACCCGAGGTTTGCCAATTTTTCAATATGGTCAATCATCTTAAGCATATGTCCACTAATAGATTCTTCCTTATACATTGTTTGGAATAAGGCACATGACACTTAGAATCTCACGGTATGAAAAGAAGTTGCATACAACTCCTTCAAGTGAAAGATGATGGTTTGAGCATCCATATCTTAGTGAGCTTTCTGAAGTTCGTCCGACATAGAGCCAAGCATTATGCAAACTGCTTGCTCATCATCATCGACGTGTTTCTTCCAAGCATCAAATGTATTTTGGTCAGCATCTTCTGCGGGTTCAGAGGGAAATGATCTTTCAATAACATAGAAAATCTTTTCTTGTCGTAAGACAATTTTAAGGTTTCTAAACCAGTCATTATAGTTGTCTCCTTTGAGCTTATGCCCATCAAGGATGGAACAAAGTGATATTCTATTTGTCATTTGAATGTTTGTAAAATATTTTAACCCACCTATTAAGAGAGAATGTTAAAATTAGGAATATGTTTTCATTAATGTTTCATAATAACATGGGCTTTTAATATTATGAAGTTGGTCCCACTCAATTATTTTAAAATTTTAAGCAAATCGTATCAACCCCAATATGATGGATTTCTTGTGGGCAAGGATCCCATTATCATCATTTCACAACTCCGACTAGGGCCTGTCGTTATAAAATACGATAATTAGGTAGGTTCCCAACCAATTTATGATATAAATCACAATTCCTTGATCATTGGGTTGGGCAATCAAACATGCCATAGCTTATGCTAGTCCTTGTGGACACCCAATCTTTGCCACTAAGTTATAAGACCACACCAAAGGGTCGCTGCGTCTTATGACTCAGAAAAGCAAAACCATTGTCAATAGTACGATTTAGGGACAAATTGGTATTGGTCAGTCTGGTAAACCCTAGTCTTGCCAATACGGTTTAAGCCATTTGGGTCTATACTTTACAATGGGAGGTAAATTTTAGACTTAAATTATTATTGAGGATTTTAGCAAGTTTAAGTGAATAACTGTCAAATGGATTCCTCCATTGAAAATTCCCCAGAGGGAGGGTGGAGCAAACTCTCTTAAATACCCTTACCTCTTAGGCTCTTGTTGCCTTGGTGACAGGAATAAACAATAGATCCTCCAAATTAGTCCAACACTTTAAATATGCTTTAAGGTAAGTTTTGAGTAAATGATTATCTAGATTTCTTCACAGCTTTTCCTTTTGGCTATAAAAAGGTAGTGATTGAAGGAAGACACCAAATCATTATCTAACTCTAGTAATACCTTTGGTTAAATTAACTTTAGTTTGGAAAGTTTTATTAACGCCTTGGTCCCACCCCACTTGTATCTTTTATAATGTCTTTTATTATAAACAAGTGATTTATATTTATTATCCTTAAAGGTAATAAATCTCTAAGTTCATCACGGAATAATTACTTAGCTAAGGGATAAGCAATACACTCTCTATTTCCTTAGAAAGTCTCTAGATGCTTGCACCCTAAAATAATCATGTCAATTCTAATCATACATAGAATCATCAAGCATATGAGTTTTAATATGTTGGAATTATTTTATGCATTAAATAACTTTGATTAATATTTAATTATGATATTGTATTTTATTTTAATCAAATAAATTTACGATTCTCGTTTTTTCAGATGCGTGAACTTTAAATGCAATTTCACAATTCCAATTTTAACCAAATCATGCAAAACTTGTGCCTAACAGTAAGTTCAGGGTGTTAGCTTTCCAACGAGATTTTACACAACCAATTTCGAGTTCAAATGAGAGAGAACTAATCAAAACAAAAACGGCGCGATGATACCACTGTTGGGAGGCGGCCGCGAGTGCGCAGCGGAAAATTAAAAATTATGATGCCGCTATCCCTTTCCCCAAGACCCATTTGTTTTTATTATTCTACAAGCCTAGGCATGTTACTATATATTATAAGTATAAAAACTCATAAAACATGCAAAGAACATAAACCTAAACATGCTAACTATCATAAGAACTCTAATTAAAATAAAGAAAGAAAAAGACTTACTTGAACCGAATACTCATTCAGTCCTCCCTCCAATCTACAAGTTTTTCTCGAACTCAGCAAGCTCTTCCACGTTACAAAGAGCCACCGAAGTGTGTGGCCTCCAAAGGTGCGCACACCAAAGCCAAAACTCAACGGCAAGACTACGCCTGGAGTGCACGGGTATTTTGCCATTGGTGCTAGCCTAGGCAAATACCTCAAAAATTTTAACTTGAGATTCCTTTAGTCAATTAGACTTAAGGATCCTCAAAATCAGTGGCTTACTCTTAAACTTTAGAGTTGCTCACTTATATAAACCCAATATATGAAAGGTTTTGGTGTAAAAATTTGTAAAGAATTCTTTGGGTTTATATATGTGCTTCAAAGACAACAAAATTAATTAAGAATCCGATGTGGGATAAATGCTAATTAAATCTTAGCCATTGGATCTTAATATAGTGGTTTAATGAGATTATAAAATCCTAATAAGAGTTTGGGCCGAATTAGAATTCAAAACAAATAAAAAATAAAAAAACAAAAAAAAACGCAGATTATTTATTTATTTATTTATTTTCTTATACATTTTTCCAATTCCCAAAGTGCCCCTATCGTCATTCACCAATCCCTAAGCCACTATGGAACCTCATAAATGATATGTTCAATAATTAAACACATTGAACCATTTATGAACAATTCCTACAGCAATCATATATGCTGTTAAATTTATACTGTGCACTGTTAACCATTGATTTCGACTTTGTTGTGTGTGACCTTTTGGGTTCCCCTCAAGTTGGACATGAAATGAATCGTGATAATTTAATCAAACATAAATTATCCTCCGATCAGATGGTCGTTCGATTTCAATGACCAAGGTTGACATCTAGCAACATGCCAAAGGCCCCAAATGAGAAGGAAAGATATATACCCATTTTGTATGCGATTTACATATGATACGGTCCCTCGCCTCACTGTATCCCCACCGTTTGACCTAGGGTATGGAAAGTTTCTACCCATATAGTCAAAGGTATGATGTTGATAATGTCATGAATCGTGCTAACCGAAGAATCTCACATGATTCTTCCAATGTTGCCACAGTCTCAAGCACTGATCACACATATCAACCCGTGAACTGGAATACTACTCTTATAAGAAAATATAATCCGAGAGAGTGGCGATTGTCTGTTGTATCTTTACAAACTTCATGTGTTTCAACAAATGACCCAATCATACCCTTATGACCGGATCTTTTGAACCGGGGAAGGAGAATGTCAAAGTCATTTGATCCACACATAAGATTGTAAATACCTAAAGTCTAAAGACTAGTTATACAATCGATACATGAAAGTTCTCACAGACACATGAGATAAACACTCCATGTGAAAACTTTCGGCTGTCAGTTCGATGGACACGAGCAACTCATGCATCCATGTGATACACCAAGCGGACAGATCTCCTCTAGTAACCTATGAGATCGGCTACCCCACTTAAGGGCGGATCATATCATAATGCTAGTCTCTCTGTTTTGTGAACGCCCAAATTATTCACAAAACTATTACTAGGAACGTTTGAGAGTAATTATTCTCATAAGGCGTGGAGGCCATCATCTTATTACTCCAAGGTTTTATTATAGTGTTTGATGATTCATATAATTTATGTAAGACACGTATAATAAAGATTGCCATTTTATTAATTAATGAAAATATTGCAAATACATGTACATATAACCCATCCACAAGTTGGGTATAGGGCATATCACTAACACAACAGATCCTTAATTGTTCAATTAGTACGACTAAAGACAAGTTTCCTCATAATCTATAATAGATTACTGAGTATAACCTTTCTCACTGTCATACTATAAAGATCAAACCTTTAATATGCTCACTTTATTTTTGTTGTGCAAATAATTTGCACATTTTATGATCGATTCATAATGAAAGCTCAATCAAATTCAAAACTTGATTGTAGTAAGCTATGAACAATCTTAGATCTATTATTTAATGCTAATTTCCGAAATCGATATCCAATATTGCTCCCACTATAAATTATAGGATAATTTTCTTCAATAAGAAAACAGTAGAACCATTAAGTATCAAATATTTCGCAAATGATTATAACATCCTATTGAACTTATACGGAAGTTATCTAAGGGTCTTTTCATCTTATTAATTATGTAGTTCCATTTATAGTTTATCACTCTCACATTTGACTTCAATAAGTCAAGTCTTTTCTACAGTCATTAACATCTTATGTTACTTGCCAAGTAATAAAATAATTTTATTACTCGGGATCGTAGAAAAGATATTCTATCAAATAGAATACAATATTCTATTAAATAGAATAAATGATAAACTTTTACTTGTACCTCTGAGGCGCAAGTACTTTCAATTATATAACCATTATATAAAAGAAAGATTCAAATCTCAAACTTTTCAAGATTCGAATTTTCTACTTATACATATCATATACATAACTGTAGAACTTATGGAACATTAATTAAGAAGATGAATTATTGTTACTGGAGCATATCCCCAAGAGTATTGAAACTAATTCGGTAACACTCAATATCAAACGAATCAAATCATATAAGATTCGATTTCTCCCACTGATCAATTCCATCACGATGGAATCGTAGAAGAATAATATTGAGTAAGAATCACATTCATTAAATGACATTAGAACTAATTGCCATAAATTCATATGTTTGATCATATCAAACATCCTTGAACAATTCAAAGACTCGCGAAGAATTTTAAAATATAGTTTTCAAAACTTCAAATAGAATATCTTTGAACCATTGAAAATATTCTATCTGCGTTTCATCAGAAACATATTGAAAGTTCTCAAACTATTCAAGACGATCAATGTGTATTCTTTTAGAAATACGTAACTAGGTCATGAAAATTCATTAACTAAGTTATGAAGTAAAGAAAACTATCCATGATAATTTATAATTCATTAAACTACATACTTCCAAAGTATTAGTTTAATAAATTTGTGGTCCAATGACGATCATTGGTTAAATGAGATTTAATCACATCCTAAATACAATATTCATTAAATGGATAAGGATATATGATGTGATCTCGTATCAGACCATCCTTTACCATACGGAATAAACATCTAATGCTTATGTGATAAAACCTCATAAAGCACTGTTCTAAGTTATTTAGTTAACCGAATATTTTTCTTAATGTTTATCTTCTTATCAATGACACTACTAGTCATATTAAAATATGTAACAACTGTTTATATAGAGCAAGTAACTATCCAATAGTCATAAGTTCTGATATCAAATATAAAAAACAATCATTAAACACTAATTTAAATAACTAGACGGGAGATCTAGTATCCAATATCTACAGTTGCCATATTGTGAGAATCGATATTTCTATACACAACTATACACATCTCATTTCTTAAGCTCTATAATTTGCCTTCAATTATTCACAACAATTGCAAATAATTGATTAGCAAACTGTGTCAAACACGTGACTTCTAAAAGTCATTAAAGCCAAGAAACGTCATTATAGGATAAACAAATACCTAATGAAGTTCTTAATTCCA